>CAKNXH010037408.1:0-52415 GCA_932178445.1 Andricus quercusramuli | reverse complement strand
TTTTTTTTTTTTTTTTTTTTTTTTTTTTTTTTACTCCCAGCGTCGTGCGTGCGATTCGTATAATATAGCGATATAGTTTATATGTGTATGCGTATGTATTAGTTATAGGAATAGGTTTATTTATGTATATGTGTATTTATAGTTTAGCTTTGTAAGTTATACTAACATTAGTTGGTGCGGGTTTGATGTATATGTATACAACATATACATACAATCAATAACGATATTATTTTTTTTATTCTCTATAAGCCGTGCGATACTGAGTACCGAGCGGCTTGGTAAATTCTCAAGTCCTGGAGCGTAAACCATCTTGTCTTTTTAGGACGCTCTCGTGAACAGTGCGGTACTCTGTACCGAGAGGCTTGGTAAACAGTCAAGACCATGCACAATACTTTCTCCTGTGCTTTTAGGAAAATATACCTATCATTTCTTTTAAATCTCTTCGCAGCTCGTTAGATTTTCGTTTAATTCCTTTTACAGCGCTGCACGTGAAAATTTACCGAAAAGCCACGATATCCACATTTCACCACAACTTTCGGTAACGGTTACCGAACAAATTTTCTCCGTGTTCAATTGTATGTACGCCGATTCAAGTAAGTTTTATTTATTTGGAAATGACATTTTAAGGTTATGAAAATGTTATGTTACTGGTATATTACTGCAATAAAACTGATATTTAGCAATAATGACACAATAATTAAACTACTCTCTAGATCCGAATTAGAAGAGATTTTACTAATGAAATAATTAGTAGCAATGTGTCTGACTGCTAAATGAGTAATTTCATCACTTTCTATAGTTTCGAGTTTTAATTAAGAAAGTTAATTGTTTTCTCAATTTATGTTCTTAGTTCATATTTTTACATTAATAAAAATTGTGTATCAAAAGTAAATTATTTAAAATTCGAACCGTGCAGCCATTTTCTATTTTCAAAACAAGACACAGCAGTGCTTTTTGAAGTGTAATTCAATATCCCGTTAGTCCTATTAGGTATTTTCAGTTCAACCATCAGCTAACTTCACTTCGTTGAGTACTGAGGGGAAAACAATAGAGCAAATGCATGGGCCAAAACTTTATTTTGGTAATATCTTCATAATGAATAATAATTATTACTAATTTATTATGTCATTGAATAGTTCTTAAAAAATAAAAACTATTTTTCAAATACATTTATATAGAAAAAATTAGTTTTTACGAAGATATTAACAAAATAGGGCAAAAATGGACCGAATCCCATGCATTTGATCCATTGTTTTCCCCACGAAGGAATAGTAAGGAGTGGTATCACCCTATGTGTTCGGTGAGCAGAGGTGGGACAAGTGACGTCCAATAATTCGTTAATGCTAGCTACGAATGAAAACTCGAATGCTCCCCAGTGCACATGCGCAGAGCTGTTTTCGCAGTCACATGTTATACCCACTCAATATGCTACCTTTTGACATCTCGATGCACATGTAGGCAATGTTCGTTTGTTTATGTTCGTTCAATACAAAAGTTCGAAACTTCAAACGCGTGTTGACATCGTTGGCATGGCAACCGTCAGTGCGCATGTGAACGGGGGAGCATACGAGTTTTCATTCGTAGCTAGCATTAACGAATTATTGGACGTCGCTCGTCCCACTCCCCACTTACAGGGATACTACTCCTTACTATTCCTTCGTGGTTTTCCCCTCAGCAGCTAAAGAAGTGAAGTTAGCTGATTATGATGTGAAAATACCTAATTCTTATATTTAATAAGTCATTTCAAATACAGTTAAAGGGTGGAACAAGCCGGCCAAGGGAGGATACAATTTTTGGAATAAGATATTTTATGTTACATTTGCTGCAAATTTTCAAAGAATGTTAAATACTGCCAAAATATTAATGAAAATTTAACTCTTCTTGAAAATTTTCAGAAAATTCACTGTATAATATATAATATCATATTTTTGAAAATTTGTCTCTTGGTCCCTCTTTCCTTTTTAGTACATAGGTTAACGGAACCAATATTACTGAGAGGGAACCATTTGTCGAGGTAACAGTAGATTTATTAAAACTTAAAACTTTAATATGTTATTTTTGGAACAAAAGTCATCGAATGAATTGCAGTTAAGCTTCTGCATAAAAAAATTAGGCGTACGTGCAAAGATAGTGAAAATATAAAGTATTTCATCTTCGATTTCGGAAAATATAGGTTCCACCTCGGTTATTGGTTCCGCTACCCTATTACTTACAATTACATTTTTTTATAATTGTAAAGAAGATTTTTTTATTGGCATTAGGGTCGATAATGTTTGCTTGTTTCCTGTTCTACAATTGAAACGATATATATTTTAAAGTAAATTAAATCTAGATTTTCTATGTTTCGTCCCGGACTGACTCACTGGACTCATCAGTAAGGTTATGTGAATCAGTCCTACCTTATACATTTTAATTGATCCTAATTCACTGTAATGTATATTTTTTAAAACAACTTCTTCCCCCCCTCCCCTTTATAAGTTTGCAAATTTGATAAATTTTTGGGTCAATTAAAGAAGATATCTTTCGTAAAAATAGCAAAGATATCATCTAATTAAACATTTTTTTATTTTTTACATTCTTATTTAAATACAAATAGTTACTTGTAATAATTGAATTCAAAGCAGATTGAATAGTACAGGTATATATAGAAGAAGGATAGACTGAGGCAGGTAAAATGATTTGAAGGTTATAGGTCTATAAGAGCAGAAGTATATTGATAAGGAGATACACGAAGATAGATGTGGACAGCCGAGGGGCAGACTAGGATAGAAATAGGTATCAAATCAGAATAATGATATTCATTTTTATCGAAGGCATTTTTTTCAAAATATGCTGTAGAACAACAATAAAGCCAGGTGGGGCGATGGTCCCACTTGTCCCACATGATGGTAAAAACTTTTATTCTCATTAGTTTCAGTTTGTTTTCTTATGTTAATTTCTTCCAGTACATTAATAATCTCTATTTGAAAATCAAGAGGCTTGAAAAGAAACCATATCGAGTCCGAAAAGTTGCCATTTTTAATGAAACAAAGTCTTTTTTTTTATCTTAATGACCTTTCCATCCGAAGACTGTTTTATAAGGTAATTTATATATTTTTAAAATCGATTTTTATAGTAAAAATTTTCTCATTCTCATAATAAACACGATTTTTTCCAGTAAAACTTTTTTCACTAACATAATTCAAAATTTATGCAAGAACGGAAAACATTCCTTGATTCGAGGCAAATTGATTGATCTATACTATTAATACACTTTATTGAAGATTAAGGAAGTAATGCTGATTTATATTATTTCAATCATATGTTTCAAACAGAAAAACTGTTTTCATCGACATAATTCAAAGTGACGCATAAATAGAAAAGACTTTTTTATCATAAATTTTCAAATAGAATAATTCTAACAATTTTTGTAAAGAAATCATAAGGATGAGATAGGGCTTGGTGCGACGGAACTTTTCCCTTCCCTTTTGCAGCTCCAAACATTTTCATTTCCAATACAAAATTTGATTTATCCGAGTTGTCGTTGTATTTAAAAAAAATGTTGTATTATTTGTAAATTTCTATTTTTAAATTGATCAAAATGAGGACTTTGGTTTGTCTATTATTGAAAAAAATTAATGCTTCCTCTATGAGGAAGCAAATACATTTTTTAACGAGAAGCAAAGTGCTTGTGAAATGAGCACCATATAATTATAACTAAAAACAAAGTGGAAATACTCGAGATCGAATTCACAGCTAGTTCACTCTGGTGATCGAGGTATTTCCAGCAGTCAAAATTTTGAACGTTGAATTGCAGAAATATGATCTTAGTTACAGCGAATCTTTTATGAAAAAGTACAAATCGGCATGGAACATCCTGAAAATATGTTTGCTCCTCATAGCAGTATTGCCATTATTACCATGATACGCACATACTGGAGTACATTAATTAGGCTAAAGTCTCACATCATGGCCTCCCGAGTATAGAGAGTCTCCATGGGAAAATCAGCGATATAGGAATTTAGGCCATCAGAAAAGTGACCAACCGAAAATATTGCGTTTAATTGAAATGGTACTAAAAAATGTGAGCTTTTCAGTAAGGCCGAATGGGTTAGTATAATAATTTTAAATTTTAAAGCTTTTTCGGGTCTCAATCGTGTGCGAAACTAGGAATGTTGCCGATCCATTTGTAATTTGTATACGGCGTTGAAAATAATTACAAAAATTATAAATAATTATCACATACATAGATTTTTAAACTTATAAATATTGAATATTCGAAAGAGCCGGAGCAGGCAAAACTTCTTTGATAGCTGCCCTTTTCTAAGAAATGAATAGTATAATAAAGAAATCGAATTTATTATTAGTCCTGTGATTAGCCTTCATGTCTGGTTCACCGATACGTGAAGAGCTGAAGAAATTGTGTCGAAGATAACGATAAACTAAAATCAGATATCTAAAGTAAGCAAAAGATAAGAATAGATTGATGTATCATAATGAATTCTACGAAGAATAATTGTGATCTATAACGAGAGCCAATTTACACTACCAAATTTATATACAACAACTGATTCAGCTAATAAAAATTTAACTTTGTTTCAACTCGTGTATTACTTTGTCCTCATTAATCTGAATCATAGTTTCACGCTCGTGTTTTAATGTTTCAATGAAACGTAGACTCATTTCATTATAGCAATTAAAATATCTTCAGTCATGATCAACACAGCTGTTGTGGTAAGTTCCATGAAAAGTTTAGAACAATTTAAAGTATATAATTTGAATGTGAATTCCAATTCGATAGTAAAATAATTATATCATATAATAAATTTTAATTTACTTAAGGGGTCTTTCATATACCAGATGGGACATTGTTACTACCCCCCCCCCCCTCCCCCTGTGAACAAACGTGGAATTTTTACAACCCTCCCCCTGTCTTATCTATCCTAGTGGACGTATTTCATCGAAACAAAAACTTTGGCTATAGACATCCTCGGCCCCCCTTGTGGGCAGTTGTGGACTTTGCCATACCCATGCCCCCATGAATGTCCACGTGGTATAAGAATAGCCCATAATTACGATATCTTTTAATTAGGTAAAATAACAATTAAATTTATACCAACTGCCTTCCCTCACAGCAAGGGATATCCGTGGGATATCCCATTCACCTCCCACGATATCTCAGGCATATCCCAGGAGATTCCAGGGACATCACGAATGATATCCTACGGAGCGGAAATCTCGACATTCTTGGAATGTCCCAAAGATATTTCAGAATATGCTGAGGTTATCGCATTAATGTCCCAATTTTTAAAGTCCGAGATATCTCATATTCCATAATTCGGAAAATCCTAGGATATTCTTACGATGTCCCATATTTAAATGCGAGATATGCCAAGGATGTCCCCAAGATATCCTAATTATACAATTTTTTATAATATCATAAGAAAATATTCAAGAAATTAAAAAAAGATCCATAAAAATCGGTTAATATTTGCAGTAATAATAGAAATATTGCAAAAATACACCGCACTATGGGGGGAAACGCATTTTTTCGAACAAAAGGTGTACAGCCTTCAATTTTGACCCAATCTGCAATTTTTTTTTTAATTAAAGAGCGCTAAATTTCCAAGAGCACCTTAATCAGAGATTGTTGCATTTTCATTTGCTTATTTATTATATGTTCACTTGAAGTATGAGAAAATCGAGATTCTTCACAAAATCATTATTATTTACTCTTCAATAGCGGTTTTCATGTGATGAAAATCATCTTAAATCGACGCAAGAGTACTCGCAAAATTCAAATAATTTGATTATTGTATGTTCTAATTGTTATACACAAATTACATTAACAAACAGCCACATAGTGTAATTTTTATTTTTGAAAAATTGTTTTCGGATGTTTGATTATGTGTGCTCAAATACACCAGTTGTTGATTTTGTAAACAATTGAAATCAGTAAATATAAAACTTTGTCCTGGAAAATCATTTTTTTCGCACTGAAACTGCTTCGAATGTTTGTGAGAGAGATTTACAGTAACTGTTACTATGTAAAATTCACAATAAACGGTTGTTATTTATTGTTATTACTTAATTAAAAATATTGCGAAAGTTGTATGTATTGAAAAATATTGCAATTCTTATTCTTTTCTGGAAATACTTAAAATTATTTTGCTAGTCATCGTCAGTAACAATTTCTGGGAAATGATACGTGTCATTCTATTTGTTCATTTTATAAACAATGGAGATAAAAAAATATCTACATAATGTCAGATAATAAAGGAAGAAACAAATTCCAAATTTTTGCAAAAAATTGTTAACAACATTGACAATTGTTGCTGTTTCATGAAAATTGTGACTAACAGTCACTCCCACTATAATTTAAAGCATATTCATCCAAAAATAAATTTTTTCAACAACAATTATACTATGTGGCTTTTTGTTAATGTCATTTGTTTATAACAATTGAAACAAACAGTAATCAAATTATTTGCATTCTGGGAGTACTCTTGCGTCACACTGCAGTCTGTGACTGCAGTCACACTCAATTAAAAAAAATATTTAGTTTTAGATTCAATCAAATTATCATATATTATTTATATATAAATAAATACATATTTTCAATGCTCAATCACAGAAAAATATTCCCTCTTAAATGAAAATGCTGAACGTTTTTTATGCGAATAATATTCATCACGGAAAATTACTAAATATTGTCGATTAATAAGTCATTATAAACATTTTTATAAATAACCAATGAGATTGTGCACTATTGAAAAAACGGCCTACATTTCGCCTCGGGGAGCCAGTTAAATAGATATTTAGACATTTTTGGAATTTTTAAGAGATTAAAACTATTTTAGAACTTTGAAAAATTTCCGAACATCAATGAAATATTCTTAAATTTTTTCAAAACGTCAACAAGTCTTAAATATCTTTTAAACATCTAATTTATTCGTAAAATTTGGTAAAATACTCTAAAGTTAAATAAAAAATCTTAGTAATTTTCGAGATACTTTTTTGACATATCTGAAATTTTCAAACATCTTTTCGCATTTTCTCGAGAAAACTAGGTAAATTATAATTATATAACCTCAAAGCAAATAAACAAAGAAAATGAAAATTCATCTTTTTCGGTAGAAATTTCATCTTTTTTCATTAAAATTACACATTTATGGTACAGAATTAATATCTTTTTTGGCTGAGGATTCAAGTATTTTGTTGGAAATTTTTGCTTCTTTGGATGAATTCAACAATTTTTTTATTTTAAATTAAACATATTTTTTAGTTGAATTCTCAACCATTTTGTTTAAAATTATTTAATTTTTTGCAGAAAATTAATCTTCTTGGTTGAAAATTCATCTGTTTGGTTTTGGTTGACGATTCAACTATTTCGTTGAACATTTTTTCATGAATTCAACTGTTTTTTTATTTAAAATTAAATTTGTTTTTGATTGAAATATCAACTATTATATTTTTGTTTAGCATTCATATTTTTTAGTTTGAAATACAACTACTTGGTTAAAAGTGGAACTATTCCGTTTAAACGTCATTTATTTTGTTGAAAATTCGCCTATTTTGGATCATATTTAATGTCTTTTGGTTAAAAATACAACTGGTTGATAGTCAATCTTTTCTCGTTAAGATTCAACTATTTTGTTATAAATTTGCCTTTTTTTGGATGAATTCAATTGTCTTTTATTTAATGTAAGAATATTTTCTGATTGAAATATCAAATATCACATTTTTCGTGGAGAATTCATATTTTTTCTTTAAACTTTAACTACTTGGTTGAAGATTAAATTTTTTGTTTTGAATTTCATTAACAATATTAGATTTTATATTACCTTGAAAACATGATTTTGGAATCTTTATTTTGTATTCAAAATTATTTTGCCCCTTAAATGAAAAAAGTGCACGCGCACATAGCTCGCGATTAATGTTAGTCTAATATCTACTCGAATGTCTCGCAGTCTTTCTTGTTAAAAACCTAATTGGCTTTTCATTACCTTAATTTGTTTGGTATGTTAAATTTCATATTTTGAAAATTAAATCTACAAATAATCCCTTTTAAAAAGAAAAATCATAGAAAACCTTATTCGAATTAAGGATAACGTTTAGGCTTTTTAATACTCTTGGACTGTTAAATTAATTGTCAAATTTTGTCTGATAAATTATTGATAATATTATACATGTTTTACATTAGTGCTTTTCGCTGTAAATTAATATTTTCAAAAAAGAATTTTAATAAAAAATCATCAAGTTTCGAGGACCTGGCGCCCATTTTTCGAAGGCCTGGCGGCACCAGGCAGCTTTCTTGTTGCACGAAGAATTTATTGTTCTACGCAGTATTAAGAATTTTATTTGAAGACAGTATGTACTTTATGTCAGCAATGCGCCATAAAAATATATTTATCGCAATAGATCATAGATTATAATATTATTCAGAGTTTCTTGACTACATTGACGCATGTTGGAAATACCCATGGGTATTTCCAACTTATAAATTGATTGTGTTGACCGAATTAATTTTAAATCGCGCAGATTATCTTATGCTAATGCCGAACGTGTCTTACCGATTTGTCGAAAAACGATTTGTCAAACTCTTTCAAAAAATTATGGAGTTCAAAAGTCACAAAATAGCGGTGGTTTTTCTAAAATGATTCAAAGATTCATGATATTCTGCCCTGTGCCCGTGCCTTGGTAAGAAGAGAGAGAATTTTTGTTTCTGAAAAATTAAAATTCACATTTTTTGCCAAAATAACACAATATACGAAAAAAGACAAAAGAATAAAATTGTTTCCCTCGAAAAATTCTAGATGAATGTCTCCTGATACTTTTTTTCTAACTCGCGTAATTTAGAGAATTTTGCGAAAATATTTATAAAATCCTTGAAGATTTCTTTTTCAACAATGCAATTTTATGGAGACATAAGAAAGCAAACAATAAATAATCAATATCCTCCATTTTTTCTAAATTAATTATTTTTCACCAAAATGTTGTTGACACTGTTAAATTAATTCTTTTTGTTTTTTCATCACAACATAAAATTGTATTGTTGAGAAAAAAATTAATCTTTAAGAATCTCACACGTATTTTCGCTAAAATTTCGAAAAGAAATAATGTTTTTTTTCTACTGTTTTTCATATTTTGTGTCGTTTCGGCAAAAAATGTGAATTGTTATTTTTAAAACAAAAGTTCGTTCTAACAGTTATGAAAGACAAGTGAGTGTCCGAGATTCTGTCTAAAACACTTACAATCAGTAAAGGTTACTGACAAAACGTTTGGTATAAAAGTTTTGTCAGTAAACAGATAAAACTCGCGAAATCAAACAAAATTATTAATTTTGCAATTAGGAATTTGAGAATAAGTTATTCGGAGTCTATCATTTTTTCAATACCTGGCTTATGTGATTTGTTTGAAAAAATTTCAAATTTGATAAGTGTAGGAACATAATTGAGTACTTTAGGTTTTGGCTCATAGATACATTAAGTAAAGTGTAAAGAAACAAATTTCATTTTGCCAAAAAGCGTGGTTAAAGTTAAGAACATGTTGATGATGATTAAACTTATGTTTTATGTTTCGTGTGATTAAATTTTTAATAATTCAACAAAAATTTCAAGTATAAAGAATTGAATATTTGTTCAGGTGGTATACCGAATGAAGAGTCGAAAGTATGTGGGTTAACAGTAGCCGTAGTTAACAGTAGTCCGGGAAACCAGGAGATCCCGTGCAGAAATTTCGGTGTGGCGCGGGTCGGGCCCAGATGTGGCAGAATGTGGGCCCAGTCGGGCAATCCTTCCAGCGCCAGATTCGAAATGAAACGCCTAGCCTGATCAGGGCCAGACTGGGCATCCATACGGACGGTCGGATCTGGCCCAGAGCAGCGCCCTTTTATTTTTTTATGTTTAGCCATACTATTATTTAAATTTTCTTGCAGTAATAAATAAACAATAAATTGAGAACTTTATACTTTATTAAAAAATATTAGAAAATCAAAACAGAACATTTTTCATATTTTTTAGTCCAACTTAATATAAATTAAACAGGTGTTCAGCATTTTGTAGTCCTGTTCATGCAACAAAGACTAGCAGAGTGAGGTTATGACACTGAAAATTCTAAAGCAACTATCCGTACCTTTGCAATACACTAATGTTGTAGATAGAAATTGTCTCAATTATCACAATAATAGCATACTGAAGAATGTTGGATCGGTTAAATATCCAAGCCAACAATCAAAACAAAAATTTGTTCAAATTAAGTGAACTTTCTCGATTGCACTGTCGGAAATTTGAGAGAGAGAAAGTATCAATTAAGACGTACTTACACGAACGTTTCACTGTCGTTGAAAGGTTTATTTTGCTCATAGGTTCATTGTAAACTTATTTTCGTGTAGCAGGTTGTACTAGAATTATTAGCATAATTAATTAACATAAACTTAAGCGAATGAATCACATGGCTACACGTGGCTTTGCTGTCTACCCTTGTACAAAGTTGCCTTCTTTTCCAAACAATCGAAAGGAAGAGTTTGTGAAATCACAAACATAACCTCTGCTAACGTTCCTACTTTTAAATTAATGTTTATATAGTTTTCTTAACTTATTCTCAATTTATTTTGAGGTTATGTTTGCTCGACCGATTTTAATAAATCTACTTACCTTCATCTTCATTGCGCACTAGGGAATGACAGCAATTGACCTATATTTCCGTACCCGTAAGGTACTTTTTTTTTGCATTTTAATTATTTTTGAAATCACATTACACTCAAAACCGAACCGTATTGTGGAAAATATAAAATAAAACATCAGATATATCAGGCGGTCGGCACAGCAGATGGCGCTGCAATTTACAGCTGGTATTTTCTCGATATGTGGTTCCGACCCGAACCACAAGAGTAGCCATGCGACAGCCACAATGTGACAAACCCGATCGGGGCCACATCGGAAATCGGGACCAAATTGGGCAATTTCTGCACGGGATGATGAGAATTTTTTGAGAGCGGGAAATGACAGTGAATTTATTTTTTGACCGGTAATTTTACAAGTTTTTCAAAGAAAAATCTATCCAATCACTTAAAATATCACAAATTTCATGTCACAAGATATATAATGCTATTCAACACAAGTTTCATTTCAACTTTTTTTTAAATGCTAAGTTCAGTTTTTAACTTTTTCAATTATGAAATCATTCAGTTTGCAATGTGGAATTCTAAAATCTTTTACGATCAAAATTTTCCATTTTACATCTTTATTTTTGAGGGTACATTTTCAATTAAAAGAATGTTGAAATGCAGTTTTGAAGACTTACACAATACACGATTAATATCTTTCGAGACTGAAAATTTTCGACAAAAAATGTTTTAAGTTGATCAACTGTAAATAAAAATTAAGTAATGATTTTAAAAATTAAACTGTAGTTCGTGTATTCGCAATTGAACAATAATTGGCTGATTTTATAGGGCGATTCTGAATCTGATGAAATGAAACAATTTATAGATTTTGACGTTAAAAATTGAATTGTTTCAATTCGAAAGCCTTATTAGTATTTAACAAAATGTAAACTTCCGATTGAAACTTTATAAATTATCTGCTGTTTCAGTGTAAAATATACCATTTTTAACGAGTTTAATTATGAAAATTACTAATTAAAAAAAATAACAATTTTTTAATAGTCAGCTAAGTTTGACTGTTTATTTGAAATGAACAATTATAAATGAAATACTCAAATCCGAACAATTTGAAACTGAATTGTTTGAAACAGAAAGCCTTGAATCGTTAAAATTTCGGAGAGCTAAACCTTACGCTTACAAAGTTAATTTTAATTGTTCTAATTAAAAATTTTGTATTTGCAAGTGGAAATGTTGAATATTGATGTGTAAATAACAAATAAAAATGTATCCATTCAAAAAAAAATTTTAAGCTTTTAAGGATTTTGAAAGGTCTTAAGATAATACAAAAATTGTCTCAAGATTCGTGGAAAAATTTTCGAATGATTTTTATTTTGACAAATTAATTTCAACAGAATTTTCAAAAATATTTTAAAACAGACGTAAATTTTGATGAACAAATAAAAATTGAACAGTTATAAATTTGGAAAAAATGGACTTTTCAGTAAAAAAACATATTTTTAAGAGAACGTTTTAAAAGATTTCAAAACAAATTTTAATGTATAAATAACAATTGAACCATTATTCATTTAAAGCGATTTAAAATTTTAAAAATTTCAACTTCTAATTTAAAAAGTGTTCAATTTAAAAAAATTATAAGTTTTTAATTTTTAATTTTTCTAACTTAAAATTGCGTAAAATGATATAATTTTGAAAATTTATAAATTTGTTGATTCATTTTTCAATTTAGATCATTGAAAATAATAGAGTACATTCATAATTAATACCAATTTTTATTCGTTAACACGATTACTTCAAACAAATAATTTTTAAGAAAAAGAAAAAATCTGCCTCAGCCAGGATTTCAACCGGGAATATCAATATCGTAAAGAGTGGAAATATACGCCTAAATTTTGCTGTCTAAAAAGAATCGTTTTATAGCTTATGCTTAACTTCGAAAATTGTATGAGCATTGTATACTTGCTAAATAATGATTATACCATGACATGCAAGACGCAGCTTGTAAATATAAAAACATGGTTTTTATTAAAACATTTGCTTATTATGTTTATAAGATTTGTGAATAATATATTTATATCATTTTTAATAAACATTCAAAGCGAATGAATAACCTAAAAATTATTATTGCCCCCCCCCCCCCCTTAAGAGTGGTTGGGAAGGGGAATTATTGGATGGCCCCCCCTAAAGCCCTTCTCTGGATCCGCGCCTGAACAGTACGTAAAAATCATGCCACCTAATGATGTGACAGTGATATAGTGTCTTTATCAAGTAGGCAGTAGTAGTTTGATTTAGCGGGTATATTATTGTAAAACTTTTATTCACTTCTTTTTAAATTTATATTGTTGACATTTTTTGGTTTGAAAGCTTAAAAAACCGTTTGTAAATAATTATCGCGATATCGAAATGCTGTAGTGACAACTCAACCTCTAATTCAAAATAATGGATATGCAATTGAAAACGATTGGAATCATTAGAGCGTAGGATGGTGCCAATACTTTGAAACTCAGACTAGATAAATTGTATAGGTAAGTCATTGAATTCTTCTAATTTTTAGTAGAAAAACTTATCCAATCTTTTAAATGTTTTCTAGTATTATTTTGAATGTATACAAAAATTTGATTTGAAATTTTTGAAAATTTCAATTTTGAATATTTCAAATAATTTGGTTTGAAATGCCTAATCTCAGAATCTTTGAATTTTAAAGGTTTCAAATGTTTAATTGTATAATATTAGATTGTTCAGAAGGCTTTATGTAATTAAAAAGTTAAATAATATAACCATAATTGACAGAAATGGAATCATCGCAACAACTGGTTTTTCTTCCCCAGCAAGCACAGACATTTTCAGGGTGGCGATTCGGCGGACGATTTCAAATTCCCGTTTTTTCCCGGCCAACTAAAAGTAACAAATTCGTATTTGCCGCAAAACGCAAAAATTTGTATTAATTCATGATGTATAATCTGAACATCCTTCAACACAACACAGCAAAGCATTGCAAAATAAATCAATTTTTGAAAAATACTTCAATTTTCCACTAAAAATATCAATTTTTCACACAAAAATGAAATAGTTAAACTTTCAATTGAAAAAATTAATTTTCAACAAAACAAAAAAAATATTTCCAACAAAGAAGTTGAATTTTCAACCAAAGTGATGAATTTTCTAATAAAATTGTGAATCTTCAACTGAATAGTTAAATTTAAAAAAATAAATGAATACATTTTCACCTAAAATTATAAATATTCAACTGGAACACTCGAATTTTCAACAAAAAAGATAAATTTTTAAACCAGAAGATTACTTTTCAAATAAAAAAAATTATTTCGTACAAAAAAAAAAACAATTTTCCAACAAAATACGCAACTTTTCAAGAAAATAGTTGAATTTTTGAATAAAGAAGACAAATTTTTAACCAAACAGTTGAATTTTGAACTAAAAAAAGAATATTTTTCAACCGAAAATGGAATAGTAACAGTTTTGTAAAAAAAAAATTTTAAGCCAAACATACAAGTTTTCAACTAAAACAATGACTATTCAACTGCAATAGTTGAATTTTCAAGCAAAAATTAATTTTTACTAAAAAAGATAAATTGTCAACTAAAACCTAAATAATTAAATTTCATGTAAAAAAAATTAATGTTTAACCAAACAAACAGAGAGATGAATTTTCAAATAAAATTGTAAATATTTAACTGAAATAGTTGAATTTTAAACCAGACAGATACCGTTTTTACTGAAATCATGAATCTTCAATAACTAGAATAATTGAATTTTCGACCAAGTTACATTTTCATTTAAAAAAAATAATTTTCAACCAAATAACATTCAAAGAAAAAGAATAGTTGAATTTTACGCCAAAAAGATGAATTGTTAACCATAAAGATTATTTTTTTATAATAAAGTCAAATTTTCCACAAAGTAAATAAGAGTTTTCAAATAAATAGTTTAATTTCTAAATGCAAAATATCGATTTTCAACGTAATAGTGGAACTTTCACAAAAAAAAAGATAAATTGATTTTCAACAAAGTAGTTACATTTTCAAATAGAGGTGAATTTTTAATCAAAATGATGAATATTCCAAGTGAGAGTGATAGTGGGACAGAGGGTGACGAATTAACAAGTGAAAATGCTAATATCCGTAGGATATTAGAAGTTGAGGAAGAATCTGAATAGCTCTACTCTCAGTTAATTTCAATTGTTCTGTACCTAAAATATTTCAAGTAATTTATTAGATAAGTTACATGTTTTTTATACAAAATTATGGACGATGAAATGAATAATTTGATGAAAAAATGTCACCTAATATGCAAATTTGTTGATGACAGCGGAAATTACTACAAAACGTTTATTCAAATTTTTTCATGAACATATTGCTTAAAATGTGTTGCCTCAAAAAAAGTAAATAAACGTTTTCAAATAATTCCCGCGAGACGAAAGTGCTGCCATTAAATTGCCACACCTAGAGATGGGGAGTGACGTCAAATGACGCCGACCGCTTCGGTCATCTGACCGATTTCCCGTTATCTGACTGTCTGACCGGACATTTTGGAAAAACTGGAAGTCATCTTATAAATAGTTATTGCAATGTTGTTAACTGAATGATGTAAGATGAAAATAAAAACGGAACAATTTTTGATGTAATTGCAGGCTGTTAATCTCTCAGACGGACAATTTCTTCGATTTGCGTGATTTTAATGAGACATAACCTACAAAAATCATACGTAATTAAGACATAAATTTATGGCAAATATGATTGATTTATTTCAGGATTAAATCTAACTAAATGACTGAAATAAAAGGATGGAAAGGATAATGCAATAAGCCTATCTTAACGTGAAGCGACTCCGTAAAACTAAACTTACGCGAAATGGAAAAATTTTCGCTGGTGCTGTCAAAACTATATTCTGGTTTTGATTGTAGTATAAGGCTTTTATTTTTCAAGATTTCTTTTTTTAGTTTTAAAGTTCTCAAGAAACTAAATAAATTCGTGTAGCTTTTTCTCTACAAAATATAGATAATTGGGCTTTCAGTGTATAATAATATTTATTACTATTATACTCAATTCTGTTGCTGAAAAATCAACTGTTTTGTAGAAACTTCAGCCATTTTTTTCTTTCTTTCCTGAAAAACCTTTGCTGGTTGAGAATTCATCTCTTTGGGTAGAAAATTAACTTTGTTAACTGAAAATTTAACTATCACATTTTTGTCTGAAAATTGATCTTTTTTAGTTGAAATTCAACTATTAAATTTCTTATTGAGAATTCATCTTTTTTTGGTTGAAAATTCAAATACGTGGTTGCAACTCGAACTACTTTGTTAAAAATTAATTTTTTCCTTTGAAGATTCATCACTTTAGTTGAAAATTTATCTCTTTAATCCAAAATTAGTTTTTTTCTTTGATAAAATTAATCTTATTGCTTGAAATTACATATTCTTGGTTAAAAATATAATCATTTTGTTGAAAATTTAACTGTTTCATTAAACATTCATTCTTTTTGGTCGAATATTCGTCTTTTTTTGGGTAAAATATCAATTATTAGATGTTTTGTCAAAAGAATTTAACTTGATTGGAAATTTGAAGAACAGAAAAGTTAAAAAGTGCAGTTCTTATTTTCCATTTAAGATTCAACATTTATCGGCCCGAAAATTTTGAGCTTATAGGTTTAAAATAGGTTGAAATTTTGGTACTTCTGAACTTTAAACTTTTCTTTAAATTGTTAACAGTTCAGTCTAATGATTCTGAATTAAAAAGCGTTTTAATTTGGATTTTCCAAAAACATAAAAATACGTTATTTCGAGGCTCTCCAAAAACTCTTTTACTATTACAAATTCAAAACTAAAAATGTAAAAGCTTGAGCTATTCAAATTTAAACTAATGATCAATTCCTAAATTTTAAACGATGCTTCTATTTGAAATTCTCTTATTTCTAAAGTTCCACTGAAATTATTCTTTACACGTTTTCAATTTAACATTGCTTTGATTCTTGGAATTTTCATTTAAATTCTGTTTGATTTCGAACAATTTATCTCAATTGTAAAGAAGAGAGAATCCTAAACTGCGATTTTAAGTGTTATGAAATTATAGTCGATCAAGTATTTTTGAATTCCTTAAATGAAATACAAATAATTTTGAATTTTGTTATCAAGAAATTATTCTAATGTTAACCTTTATTCTACTTTACAATTATTTAAGTATACAGGATTTTTATTATAAATTCTACAATTATGAACAATTCAAATTTGAAATGACAAAAGGTTGAACATTTAAATTTTAAAGCGTAATTTGTGCAATTTTGAACGATTTTAATTAACCCCAAATAGTTTTGAATTTTGTTAAGATGAAATTATTCCAATTCTAACCTTCTCTATCATACAATTATTTAGAAATAAAGGGTTTAAATTTAAAATTGTATAATTTTTAAAAACTTAGATTTGAAACGGCAAAATATTAAGCGTGTAGATTCTCAAACCAAAGGTATACAATTTGGAATTATTTAAATGAAAACCAAATACTTTTGTAGTTTGTTAACATTACATTTTAACACTTATGCATACAGGTTAGGTTCACCTGCCACAAGAAAATACTACAAACTAAATTTTATACCATTTATTGGATGATAAAATTCACACAAAATCATCATTTTGGCTTTTTTTTTAAAGCGTACTTCTTAGTTTTCAAGATTTGAAAACTATATCAACTTACGAAAAGATATGACAGGGAAAAAATGACAGGTGTGTCATTTTTCCCTGTCATTTTTTGTCTGTCATTTTTTCGCGACCACAAGAAAATGACAGGGAAACGACAGGCAAAATGACAGGAAAACGACAGCCGAAAATGACTGGCCCTAATTGGCCATAATTTATAATAATATTTTGTAACATTATAAATTCTCGAATACTTGCAGTCTTATTTGAACTTTCCTGTAAAGCTTAAAGAATCATTAGCAAGAGAAAATTATTGGGAATTTTCATGATGAAACACCTTTCTGTAGCCTGTTGCTAATTCCGAATTATCTTCAAACACATAAATTGTGGAATGTGTTCGATTTGCCATTTTAATGCCTTCTTCTCCTTACAAAGGACTAAACTTCAGTACCACGGGCAACAATTTCAGATTATTTTCAACTTTCTTCATCCCCCAAGAAGTTCAATGCGTGCTCCTAATTCCATGATCCAACAAAGAATGGTCTCGCCACGAGCATCTAAAAAAAAGTGAACCAATCAAAGGGTCCGTAGGTTGCGCGTAGCGGAACCATTCTTTGTTGGATCATGGAATTGGAGCACGCAGTCAACCCAGTCAATTTGTTAAGGGAATGAAGAAAGTTGAAAATAGTCTGAAATTTTTGCCCGTGGTACTTAAGTTTAGCACTTTGTAAGGATAAGAAGTCTTTAAAATGGCAAATCGAACACATTCCACAATTGATGGGTTGGAAAGATAATCCGGAATTAGCAACAGGCTACAAAGAGGTGTTTCATCATGAAAATTTCCATACTAGTTTTACTTTGCTAATGATTTTTTAAGCTTTACAGGAAAGTTCAAATATTTGAACTTTCCTGTAAAGCTTATATTTGAACGATATTATAATAAATTATGGCCAATCAGGGCCAGTCATTTTCGGCTGTCGTTTCCCTGTCATTTTGCCTGTCGTTTCCCTGTCATTTTCTTGTGGTCGCGAAAAAATGACAGAAAAAAAATGACAGGGAAAAATTGACACACCTGTCATTTTTTCCTGTCATATCTTTTCGTAAGGGTCCGTTGACAGCAAAGAGATACGATCACTTTTCACGTACTGATTCCTTCTTCTTCACTTTTCTTTAGAAAAAAAATTTCGTTTCACTAATAAAAAGGTTTTGTGTCGTTTATATCTATGATATTAATTCAATTTTTCGCATAATAACATGATTTCCACTTGTCCGGTCAGGTGACAGTCAGATTACCGGAAATTGGTCATCTGACGGTCACTCCCCATCTCTACTCGAAAACCATGTAATATACGTGATGTATTATACGTACCCATCCCTGCCAACAGCTCTTATAAAGGCGGCCCTGCGATTAAGAAACATGATTAGAAACAATTCAAATTTCTTTCTATCGTTCTGAATTGTTTTAAATTGATTATCTCTAGAAGGGATGTGGTCCTTGCATATATTTTCTATTATTTTACATAATAGATACTATGAAATAACAAAAAAAAATGTAGTATGATTTTTTATTTTAATTTATAAAAGTTGCGTGAAATGAGAAAATGTTTGTCTCCATGTTTTCCAGTTATTTAAACATTTTCGCCTGTATTGTTTTGAGAAAAATAAGACTAAATTCTCTTGTCACGTCCCTGGTATCGAGGGTTTTCCCATCATGTATATATCCCGAACTTCGCAGAAAATCTGGCAACCTTGCACTGGGAATGCCAGCTGATCATGGACATAGGAAGGTAGGGGACTAGGCATGTCGTTGCGGGGTTGAGTAATTCAGAGGGGAAGGCCGCCATCTTAGCACGTAAGAAATATATATAGATATATACTGTGTATCTTCAATCGTGCGAAGTACGAAAGTTATTGTATAAATATTGCTTTTTTTTACAAGTTTTCATTTATTTTCTCTTGTTGAACTGTAAGAAGTTGACAAGAGGAAAAATGGTGAATTGTGTAGTTCCTGTTTGCCATAATTATACAGGAAGGAGCAGTAAGAAGAAAGCTTTGAAGGTTACGTTTCACATGTAAGTAAAAAATAATTAATTTTTTTAAATAAATAAACCTAAATATATGTTAAATATAAAGAAACGGGTAAAAGCAACTTAATAAACTCAATAAAACCGTGCGACATTATCGTATAAAGGCTTTAAGTTATACATAACCTATCAAACTTAGTGAAGCTTGATAGGTTATGATAGGTCATGAACTGAGAAGTTCTTACTTGCTTTCTTTAAGATTTGTTTATTATCTTATGCTATAATTTTTGAAAGGTTTCCGAAAAATCCAGTAAAAAAACAGGAATGGGCGGATAGAATCGGATTACATGCAGGAGCTTTGACGAGACACTCGAGGATTTGCTCATGCCATTTCCCAGAAGAAATGATTGATAGAACTTCCGTCAGCTGTGTGAGACTTCGAGATAATGCTGTTCCTTGTGTATGTATAATTTATTTACGAATCCATAAAAGTAGTTGAATTTAAGGATGTTATAGAAAGAAACCATAGCCTTAAAAGTTGATTGAGTTATTGTACTAGATAAAAGGCCGTACTTAAATTACATAAGGAATTATGGGGACTTGGTACTAATGGAAATTTTTGTGTCTAAGATAATATGTGCTTTACAGGGTGAAAACTTCACTTTCGAAATTCCTTGATTTTCCAATTAAAATTTCAAATTGTTTCTGCTTAACAGTTATTTAACGTTATAGAAATTTCCTGACTTTTTCATCTTAAGCGAGGAGTATTATAAAACAATAATAGATGTTTCACTTTGTAATGTTTTCCTTTTCACAAAATTTGCAGATAAATTCGAGTGAAACACAAACATCTAGAATAATTCTACCCATGCTTGAGATGATGGGCATAATAAAGAAGACCAATTTATCGGATACTCCTGAACGCATAGTTGTAGACACCGTAGAAGAAGAACCTTATATTAACCTTATATTTTTGAATTAAAAATTCAAATATATTGTACAAAGTTCATTTTTTTCTCAAAAATTCAATCATTTGGTAGAAAATTGTTTTTTTTTTATTTGAGAATTAGTTTTTTCAAATGAAAAACTGCTTCGTCATGTTTCCGTTTTGAAATTCCCGCCAAAATTGACGTGGTAAGATGGTAGACTCCCCCTTGTAACTTATACTCAACCCCCTCGCCCTAGTTTGGGAGGACGTGCCTTGTCCCCTACCTTCCTATGTCCATGCAGCTGATGCATTCCACGTGATTCTTAGTGGTATAATCCCCTTTAAGCTGAAACCCGGTGTCATTCAGTGCTCCGAATTATGTTTAAGTACAGTGTGATATTTAGTTATGTAAATGTAGCTAGTGATTTTGTCATGCTCTATTCTTTAGTTGCTTTGATTGTTACAGTATTATTCAATGATAATGAAAATGTGTACAGCCACAATATACCAAAGATATTCTAGGAAGTAGACAACAAAGTGTGCAGGAAAATTCATTCAATTTTCTGCTGTTAAATAAGTGATTTTTAATTCATCTTCCAACAATCGAATAGAATGGATAAAAATGAAAAGAGGGATGTGAAAAATCCACGAGATGGTGCCAATCCACTTTCAGTCGCCTGCTTTGCGTAAGCCACATTTTATAAATTAATTTTTTAATTATTTTTAATATGTCGTAAGAATCTTCAGGAATTTGTTACGTGTGGTTCACCTATTAGTTATCGAAATTTCAGATTCCACTCTACATTAGGAAAATTTGAACTTTAAGTACCGATTTCTATTCTATATGATAATTACATGATACTTATCGCAGAGTATGTATAAACTTCAACATTTTAAATGTTTCAAAATATTTACCACCTAATGTTTTAAATAAATAATCAATAATTTTAATATTATAGGATCACTAGACAACATTTTTATTTATATTTAACTCAAGTTGTAGAATCTAAATAAATATAAAAATTTAACATTTATTAATGAACTTCAATATTTTGAATATTATTATTTTTATTTTGGGAAAAATAATTTAATTCACAAATTCTCAGTGGTAACGACGTTCGATAAGATTTTATTTGTAAAAAAAGCCCATTGTGCACTATCTCTACCGTGACCATTTAATTCTCCAAGAAAAAAGAATGTAAGAAACATACAAAAAACGCTTAAAACCTATAAATATTTTAGTAGTTTAGTAGTTTTATATCTGTATAGATTATTTATTTCCTTTCATAACTATTTATGATTATTCTTCTATTTTAACTTTAAAATGCTTCGGGAAATAACTTAAAATTTTTTATTAATTTTTAATGTGATGATAATTTATCTTTTCTTAGAATTTCATACGGTTACTCGGTTAATACTAGTGCTATATATAAACAACAAGAAATGTTGGATAATATTATTTTTGAAACAATAATTTTTAAAAATGTATTGAAAATATTAGGTACAATTTAGGTACAACTTTAACGTAGTAATAATTTTTTTTTAACTTTTCAATATTGATATTTTTCGCAATCATCGTCATTTAGTCAAACTTTGTTTATTTTTATTCAGCATCCTCGTATCCCGGCGGTTAGAATAAATAATTTATTTTTGCAAACAAATGTCATTGTCAAATTCCTCATTCGTACTGCCATCCTTCAGTTAATAATAGATTCTAATTGTTTATATTTCTATTTCTTCAAAATATTTATAAATATTCTTCATGCAGGGTGCACAGTCTTCCCATTTTTTCTCAGTTTCCCCTTTTTCCTTGAAATTCCCCTTTCTCCCCCTATTCTAAAAAAACTTCCCCTTTTTCCCCTTTTCTCTTTAAATATACGATATTTGAAATCTTAACCATCATTCAATAATAATTAAAGCAATAATAGCACTTATATGAATTATTTATGAATAAATAAGGTACACGTTTCAAGTGCTGACCATTAAAAATAAATACTCTTAAACAATTTGTAGATGAAACATTTTAAAGCAAGTTGAACTTTTTAAATAAGTATGAGAAGATTAACACTTTTAGTTGCAATATAAAAAGTTATATACCTAATTTTTTCTCTCTCAAAACTTATTTTTGAAAATAAAAAATTATTTAACTTTTATTCTCTCGAAACTTTCAAAATTCCTAAAAAGCTTCTTTTTTAAAATCTTCAAGAAACTACATTACAAATTTTTTGTTTCCCTGCAATCTTTAAAAGTTTTAAATTATTCTGAAATCTTTTCAAAACTTCTAAACCATACAAATACTTTGCATAAACTTCTAAACCTTCGGAACATTTTTGAAAATAATTGGATTTTTTCCTATTATTAACAGAAAAAACTACTGAATTAAGAAAATGGGCCTAAAATCTTCTCCATTTCTCGACGAAATTCTAAGAAACCATTTCAAATTTTTTTAAATCTTGAAAAAAAATATTTTCTTAAAATTGATTTTATAAAAATTTTTTTTTTAAATTTTCCTAGGAATCTTCAGAAAATGTTTTCATTTTCTTTAAATGTTTCAAATGCCTTAAATTTAATTAAATTTAAATGGCTTCTACGTTTTTTTCGAATTCTGCAAAAATGAAGACTTTTTTTTAAACTTACACCAACTTTAAAATTCTTTGTTTTAATCTTTTATATTCATTTTTGAAATTGTAGGAAATCATTTTAAATGTTTTGAATTCTTTTTCAATCTTCTCTTAAAATTTATTTCCAGAATAGAAAATCATTTTATATTTTTCCCAGAAATCTTAAGACAATTTTATTCTCTTGAAATCTTTCAAAATCCTTAAAAAGTTTCAATATTTTTTTCAATATACTTAAGAATCTATGTTTTTTTTTAATTTTTTGAAATCTTCAATTTTAAATTATTTTTGAATATTTTTTTTAAATTTCTACACCTATTATTATCTTTTAAAATGATTCGGGTTTTTCCTGAAATCAAAAAAAAAAATCTTTGAAAATTAAGAAATGTTCCACACTTCTTTTCGAAATTTTAGGAAATCATTGGGAAAGTTTTTAAACATTTGAAAAAATATTCTCTCAACATTATTTCTACAAAATAAAAAAATCTAGGAATTTTTAGAAACAAATTTCGTTCGCTTGAAACTTTTCCAACTTTTTTTTCGAAATATTTAAAAATCTTTTTTTTCTTTCAAACATATACAAACTTAAAAAAAAATTAATCTTTTATATTCTTTTATTAAATTTTAGGAAATCATTGAAAATGTTTTGAAATCTTTTTCAATTTTCTCTTAAAATTTATTTTTCAAAATAAAACATCGTGTGAAATTTTCGTAGGCATCTTTTTTTATTCTCTTGAAACCCACCAAAATTCTTTTAAACACTTTTCTTTTAAATCTTCAAAAATCTACGTTTTGTTTAAAATTATTTGAAATCTTCAAATTTCAAATATTTTTGTATATTTTAAAAACTGTCACACTTTCTAAGTATCTTTTTAAATTATTCGAATTATTCCTGAATTTTTTTTTAATCTTGCAAAATTAAAAAGATGGGCTTAAAATCTTTTAAACTACTCTCCGAAACTTTGGAACATGATTTGAAATGTTTTGAAGTCTTAAAAAAAAAAATTCTCTTTAAATTAATTAAAAAAAAATCAAAAAATCTTCATTTTGTTTTAAACTTAGTCGAGCTTAATTTTTTTTAACCTCTATATTCTTTTTCGAAATTGTAGGAAATCATTTAAAATGTTTCGAAATATTTTTCCATTTTCTCTTGAAAGTTATTTTTCAAAATAAAAAATCATTTGAAATTTTCTCAGATATCTTAAGATATCTTTTTATTCTCTTGAAACAGATCAAAATTCTGGAAAAGTTTCTTTTTTCGAAATCTTTAATAATCTACATTTTCGAAACACTTTTTGCAATCTTTAGAAATCATAAAATCTGTTCAAAACTTCTAAACCATAAAAATATTTTTTTTCATGATTTGAATTTTTCTTCATTTTGTTTTAGAATCCTGCATAAACTTACTACATCTTTATTTTTTTTTCATCTTTTATTTTCTTTTCCGAAACCGTAGGAAATTATTGGAAACGTTTTGAAATCTTTTTCGATTTTCTCTTAGAATTTATTTTAAAAGTTAAAAATTAATCTATATTTTCCCAGAAATCTCAAGACAATTTTTGTGTTCTCTTGAAACCTTTCAAAATTTTGAAAGATTTTAATTTTTTTTTAAATCTTAAAATTTTAATTAAATTTTGAATATTTTCAAAAGTTCGAAACCTTTTAAGTGTCTTTCAAAATGATTCGGATTTTTCCTGAAAATGAGAAAAATTTATAGAAAGGCTGAAATGACAAATCTTGGAGACAAATATTGATGAGAACGATGTTAAACATATCAAAAGTTTGTATTTAACTAATTTTATTTTTTCCCTGACTATTTTATGTCACTCTGGATGGATTTCCAACGATCTAAGTACATATAATTTTTAAAAATAAATCTTTAATGGCAGAAATCATTGAAAAATCACTGAAAATTATTTTAAAATGTTTAAAAATTTTAAAATTGTTTGTTTTTTCGACATATGAAAATAAATGTTTAATCTTTCCCCTATTTTCTCCTTTTTAGTGAGAAAACCCCCATATTTCCCCTTTTTTCAGCTGCTTTTACGCTGTGATCCCTGTTCCTGGATTTAGAATTTGCTGCATCTTGGAAAATATTTTTGTTCGTACTTAAAGTCAATTTTTGGTTTATTCTTATAATTAATATGTAATAGATAAGTAATTAAATTAATTAATAATAATAGATAATAAATTAAGGATAATATATAATATAATATTATCTACTTCTATTAACTGCTTGAGTGAAAACTGTCAATCTCTAATGTTCTGAATTGTAACAATTATTACCTGAATACTAAATCTCAAAAAGAACACGATCAATTATTATTATGTATATTCACTGTTTTGTATTATTTTATTTAAAACATATATTAAGTATGCATAGAAATATACATCGTAATATAATTGATGTGTGCAAATAGAAAACATATAATTTAAAAACTGTTAATTTTTATGAGTCCTTCCTTAGTTCTTCTATTTATATTAAACAGCCTTTTTTCACAAAACGGAAATGGATAAAACATTTCATTTAAAATTGTAACTGATTGCAATATTGAACCAAATATTGTATCAAACATTCTTTTATAAAAAGTTATAAAAAAAAGTTTGTAAGAACGTTACATAAATTTAAGAGGAACCAATTTAAATAAACTTCAAATCTAAATGTTTACATTTTATTATTAATAAAATTGATATTTTCTCAAAAAAGTAAATGATTCTTGAAAATTGTAGCCTTTTCTAGTCTCTATTTTCTAAATATAATAAAATATATGAAATTGCAGATGGCTTTGGAAAATCTTCCGAATTGGCTACAAGAGGGAATTAGAAGAGACAGATTTATTTTCTCCTTTGGATTCCCACAACAGTCGTATTATTGGTGAAAGTCTTGAAAAAAGATGGCGACAGGAAGAAAATTATTCCAGGACTAAATCCAAAACATCAAAATCGAAACCCCGGCTATGGAAAGCTCTAGCAAAATGTTTTGGAAAGGAAATGATAGTCGTAGGATTAGTACAAGCAATTATGGAATTTCTCGTAACGTAAGATAATTCACTGTTAGTTTCATACAAATTTTTTAAATAACATTTCTATAATACTTTCAATATTCTATTTCAGGTTGCCACAGCCGATCGTCCTAGGAAAACTGCTCAGATATTTTAATGGGAAAAATACCATGACGGAAAACGAAGCTTATATATGGGCCGGACTTTTTACTTTTCTTTATGTTTTTAAGTGTCCATTTTATCACCTTTCGATACATTCCATGATTCATTTGGGAATGAAAGTTAGAGTTTCTTGCTGTTCCTTAATTTATAGAAAAGTCCTAAGGATTTCAAAGTCCTCTGAGGCGGATGCTACAGCTGGACAGGTGAGGTTTTGCACTTTTTAATTTTCTTCTTGGTTCATTCAGAAAATGAAATTATATTTTTGAAAATTAAAATTGAATTTTGTTCTCAGATTGTGAATCTCCTTAGCAATGATGTAAATACGTTAGACTACGCATTGCCATTTTTTCATTACATTTGGATAGCACCTATACAGCTTTTAGTAATTGCATATATAATATATGAAGAAGTCGATTTGCCAGCTTTAACCGGGATAGGGTTGTATCTTCTTATAATTCCATTACAAGGTAAATTGAATAATTCAAATAAATTAAATAGAACCCACTAATGGAAAAGATATAGGAAAAAATATAATAGGATAAACATGGATAGAAAGAGTTTCAAATTTTGGAACAGAAATCGACAGAAGGATAATGAAAAGTATAAAAAACTAATAGAAATTCGAAATATTCTTTTTATTACTCAAATGTACATTCTTTTTGGATATTTGCATATAGAAAACACATATACTCAGTATCCCATACCGTTAAAAGCGGTTGCATTTGTTTGCACTTTTGACCGAGGGAGAGAAAAAGTACAGAAAACCTTAAAAATAATGAAATTTGGAGGGCTTATTCTCCTCACTAATATCTTGAAACTGGCCAAAGGATTTCTAAAAATATTTATCGCATTTTTTTACCACTCATTAATATTTTAAAAATCGGGTTTTTATAGTAAAACTTTTTTCATTAACATAATTCAAAGTTGACGCGTGAATAGAAAAGACTTTTTGATCATAAATTTTTAAATAGAGTAATTCTGACAATTTTTGTAAAGAAATCATAAAGATGGAAATGGGATAGTGTGCGACAGAACTTTTCCCTTCCCTTTTCCAGCTTGAAAAATTATCATTTTTGAATACCAAATTTGATTTGTCTAATTTGTCTTTGTAACTAAAAATTTTTTGTATTTTATGATTTTGTATTTTTTGTAAATTTTTATTTTTATATTGAGCAAAATGACTTTGGTTTGTATATTATTGGAAAAATAACTAATGCTTCCTCTATGAGGAAGAAAATACATTTGCTAACGGGAAGCAAAGTGCTAGTTTATTATTGTGTCTATTCTACGCATTTTAAAGAACAATTCTTTAACTTCTATCTATCTTATTCTATTTAATTAGGTACTATTCTGTTTCTCTAGCCCTAGCGAATAATAAAACACACAAAATTACATTTGGGAATAGAAAAGTAAAGAAAAAGAAATAAATGATCTGCAAAATAGGAATATATTCACCTTGCCTGAACGTGAGATTCAGTTCAATTCCCTCTTTTTAAAAGTTTCCTTCGCCTTGAAAAATAAGATAAGATAGGCTATGAATAGAACCTGACAGAATAAGATTAAACAGCATATAGTAGAATTAACTATAAATTGATATCATTTACTGAAAAAAAATGGAAATCAAGAATGGGATAGAATAAATTTATACAAGAAGTGGATTTTTGTATCCTTTGTTCAAAAAAAGAATATACTATTGACAAAAAGGAAATAATTGAAATAAAAAGTGTATAGATAGAAGTTTTGCAAAAAAGGCGAAGAACAGAATAGGATAAAATAGGATAGAAAATACGAGAATTGGTAGAGAAAGATAGGATCAAAAATGTTAAAACGAATAGTAAAGGATGGGATTATTGGACAGGAAAATAGCAATAGATTAAAAAGAGAAAACGAATAGGAAATCATAAATATACATGTGTAGAAAAGTTTAGAAAATAATTGAAATCATTATTATTGTACAGATGAGTAGAATAAAACATGGTAAAACAGACAAATTGGTACATATAATGTTCAGGGTGGCCGCTGGACCAGAAAACTGGGTGACAGTGAATTTATTTTTTTACCGGAAATTTTATACATTTTTGAGAGAAAAAAAATCGAATCACTTGAAATATCACAAATTTTATATTACATTCTATAATACTACTTAAAATTAGTTCAATTAAAATTTTTTCTTGAATGTTATGTTCAATTTCTAACTTTTTAAATTTATAAATCATTCAATTTTACAATATTACAGTCATTCTAAAATCTTTTACTTTAAAAATTTTCCATTTTAGTTCTTCCTTTTTTAGCGTAAATTTTCATTTTCCAATTTAAAGAATTTCAAAATGAATTTTTAAAAGAACTTAAACAATTATATATTTAAAGCGATTAAAATTGAAAATTTTTCATAACAAAGGTTTCAAGTTGATCAACTGTAAATGTAAAATTAATTAATGGTTTCTAAAATTGAACTGTAATTCGGTTATTAAAAGATTGGATAATAATTTATTTTACAAGATGATTCTGAATCTGTTACGAATTAAAAAATGGTCATAAATAAAAAAGTTAAATAATAATCGTCCGATTGAAACTTTATAAACTATTTTCAATTTAAAAATAACTCCAAAATATAAATTCATAATTAAACGCTTTTATTCAATTTTAAATCGTATTAAAATATTGTTTCAGTAAGAAATGATAAATTAAATATTAAGAACTAAAAATTTTGATGCTGAATTGTTTGAAATAGATAGCCTTGAATAGTTGAAAATTCAGAGTACTAAATTTAGACTTTAGAAGTTACAATGTTCATTGTTGCATTTAAAAATGTTCTGATTGGTGATTGAAAGTAATTTTGGTTTATGAAGAACAATTAAAGAATTATCAATTTGAAACGACTTGAAGTTAAAGTAAATTAACTTCTAATTTAAAAAGTGTTCAGTTAAAATTGATTTTTAATGGTTCTAACTTCAAATATCTTAAAATGGTGTAATAGGATCATATACAACTTTTTTGCTTAAAGTTAAGTTTATTATAAACTTTAACTCCCACAGACTTTAAATGTGAAATTAAAACTTAATATTGTTTATTCAATAATTTTTAATAATTAATTAAAAAGGGACAAAATATCGACCGGAAATGTCAATTTTTTGAACGAAACCTGTGGCAGTATGCCTGATGGATACATTAAAGCCAGTTCAGATAATTTACCATAAGTCAACACAATATAATGATAAGTTACTTTTTGCGAAGTATTAGAGTTTTCAAATTGCTTTTCTCATATAGAATGCAAAATCAATATTCCAGTGTATATTGTATTATTTATAAAATTGCAAGTTGGCACTGACTCTTTTTTCAAACAGAAGTACCTCAACAGTGTAAAAAATCGAAATCTAATATACATATTTATGTTAAAATGAATATATTATAGATTTGAAGCTTTTGCGTAATTATGCAGGGTGCACAGTCTTCCCCTTTTTTTCTTGAAATTCCCCTTTTTTCCCCTATTCTCAAAAAACTTCCCCTTTTTCCCCTTTCCCTTCAAATATACGATATTTGAAATTGTACCCAGTATTGAATAATAATTAAATCAATTATAGCATTCAAATAAATTATTTATGAATAAATGTGCAGACCATTAAAAATAAATACTCTTTAAAAAATTTGAAGATGAAACATTTTAAAGCAAGTTGAAAATGTGAAAACTGGAGGCAGAAGTTATTATCCAATATAAAATTGGAACAGTTACCAAATATACAGTTCTTTTCAAACAAGTACGAGAAGATTAACACATATTAGTTTAAATGTACAAAGTTAAATATTCAATTAAAAAATGGAATATTCTAAATTCATCAACTGCAACTTTGAATGATCTAACTTGAGCAATTTCTAATTTTTTTAAAATCTTCACTTCAAAATTTAACTATTGTTGAAACTTTTTTTTTCTTTGAAAATTCATTTTTTTAAACTCACAATTTAACTGTTCCATTTGTGTTTGAAAATTGATCTTTTTTAGTCGAAAATTCAAATGTTTTGTTGACAGTTCAAATTTCGTTCAAAAGTTATATTTTTTAGCGGAATGTTTGTTAAAAATTTAACTATTTGGTTGAAAATATATTTATTTGGTTGAAAATCTGTCTTTTGGGTTGAAAATCAAACTACTTGGTTAAAAATTCATTTTTTCAAACTGAAAATTGCAATTTTTGATTGAAAATTATTTTTTGTATTGAAAGCTTATATTTTTTAGTTAAAAGTTCAAATATATTGTAGAAAGTTCTTTTTTTTTTTGCTCAAAAATTCAATAATTTGGTAGAAAATTAGTTTTTTCATTTGAGAATTAGTTTTTTTAAATGAAAATGTAGCAATTCCATTTTTGGTTCAAAATTGATCTTTTTTATTTTGAAAATTCAAATATTCGGTTAAAAATTTATGTAATTTGTAAAAAAATTCGTCCTTTCGTCATTTTTCAGTTAAGAATTCATCATTTCAGTTAAGAATTCATCATTTCAGTTGAATTTTTGTTTGATGGTTAAAAACTAGGTTTTTGAACTAAAAATTTTAATTTTTGGTTGAAAATTAACTTTTTAATTGAAAATTCATATTTTTGTGTTGAAAAATCAACTGCATTGTAGAAAATTCTTCTTTCAGGCTTCAACATTCAACAATTTGGGCGAAAATCAGTTTTTTCGATTGAAAATTCATTTTTCGATACGAAAATGTAACTATTCCATTTTTGGTTAAAAGCTGATGTTCTTAATTCAACAATTGAACTATTTTGTTCATAACTTATCTTATTTTTATTTTGGTTTTTCGGAAAAAAATTTTGTCTTGAGTTAGGATTTTTGGGACTTCCTACCTTTTTTGCGATTTTGGAACGTTATGAAAACTTTTTAGTGACAAAATTGCATTAGAAAAAAAAATCCCAAGACCCACGAACCGAAATTGGCAATACAGCGAATTTTAAAAATTTTGATTTTAGTATTTTGTGAACTTATCTTCATAAATTTTAGTTAAACATTTTTTTGAGCATGTGTGGATTTTTAAAACATAGAAATACACTTGAAAAAAAATCTACAAGACCCAGAAATCGAAATTGGCAATACAGCAAATTTAAAAAAACTTCATTTCGGTATTTTATGAACTTATCTTCATAACATGTAGTTGAAATATTTTTGTGAGCATGTGTTGGTTTTTTAAACATAGAAATACACTAGACAAAAAATCGACAAGACCTAGGAATCGAAATTGGAATTACAGCAAATTTCAATTAAGATTTGTGGATCTTGCCGAATTTTTTTGTGGTATGTTTCTAGGCTTAAAAATTCCACACAAGCTCGAAAAATGTTATACTTATAAATAAATAAAATAATTCTGTTAACTACAAAATTCCGAAATAAGAAAATTTGCGGCCATTGAATTTCGATTCCTGGGCTTTCTAGATTTTTTTAGTGTATTTCTATATTTAAAAACCCCATATATGCTCAGAAAAATGTTTAAACTACAAGTTATAAAGATAGGTTCATAAAATACAAAAATAAAAATTCTTAAAATTCGCTCTGTTGTCAATTTCGATTCCTGGGTCTTGTGGATTCTTTTTCTATTGTGTTTCTGTGTTTTAAAAAACCACATATGCTCACAAAAATGTTTAAATACAAGTTATGAAGATGAGTAAATCAAATACCAAAATCAAAATTTTTTAAATTTGCTCCATTAATTTTTATTCCTGGGTCTTGGAGATTTTTTTTCTAGTGTATTTCTATGTTTAAAAACCCACACATGCTCACTAAAATGTTTAAACTACAAGTTATGAAGATAAGTTCATCAAATACCAAAATCTTTTAAATTCGCTCTATTGCTAATTTCGATTCCTGGGTCTTGGGGATTTTTTTTCTAGTGCATTCCTATGTTTAAAAAACCCACACATGCTCACAAAAATATTTAAACTACATGTTATTAAGATAAGTTCATAAAATACCAAAATAAAACATTTTTCAATTCGCTGTATTGCCAATGACGATTCCTGGGTCTTGTGGTTTTTTTTCCTAGTGTATTTCTCTGTTTAAAAAACCCACACATGCTCACAAACATGTTTAACTACAAGTTATGAAGATAAGTTCACAAAATATCAAAATCAAAATTTAAAAAATTCGCTGTATTGACAATTTCGATTCCTGGGTCTTGGGGATTTTTTTTCTAATGCATTTTTGTCACTAAAAAGTTGTCATGTACCTCAAATAATTCGCCTCCTATTTACAAACGTGTTAAACAAAATTTCCGAAAACAATGGTAAATTAAATAGGAATTATCTCTTAGAAAATGATAGATTAAAATCCGAAAAAAATTGAGAAGACTTTTTTGAACTCCAGGTATGTAGAAAAAAATTGAAACTCAATAAAATTTAGAAACTCTACAAACAAGAAATTTTTTAAATCTTTTTTTCGAGCGCGGGTAACCAAGCTGCATGTCGATCGATTCCAAATTAATTATACTTTTTTAGGACCACAATACGCTACTTTTCCGCGTTGTAGCGATTTCGAATTTCAAAAGTATTTATTTTCGACCCACCCTAGTGTACATTACTGAGCGTTTGAATCAAGCAATTCTAAATAAAAAAAATTGTTAAGCCTTAATTCTGGTTTAAAAGTTTAAAATTCAAAAGAGTTCCACTTTCAGTACTTTAATTTGCTGTTCAGTTTTGATTAATTGGAATGAAAAGATATCCAGCTTTGAGAGTTCAAATTTTCTAAATTCAATTACCGTGAACATTTTTGTCAACCGAAAAATGACCGGAATTTTTTTTCCTTGATTAAAACTGCCACCCTTAATCGTTCAAGAGGGAATTATGGAAATATAGGATAAGAAGTGATAAAAAAATGATAGAAATACATAAAATTCTCGTGAAAACAGCAGACAGGGCAGAATAGGATCAAGTGTAAAATGGGACAGAAATAAAATAACAACACAGAGATTATTATATTAGAGAAGTTGTAGGCTCCGGAAGCTTCGATCATGATTCCTTAAAGAAACCAATCCCAAAGCTACTGGAACGTGTACGTCATCCGCTTCTGCTCCTTCTGTCCTAGAAGGTAAGCAAGAGCGGGAAATTTACGCGTGATAACATCGGGCAACACTGTTCCCTGGAGTCAGGTCTCTAGCCGCGGATGACCTTACGCGGCAGACAAGACAGTTGGAGATGAAGGTTTCACCTCTGGATACTTTTTTAGAGCTACCAATCTTTGTAGAATTTAAGAGGAACAGTGTTGACGGACCAGATGGAGTGATCCCAGGAGAACAGCCTTTTGCATCCGGTTCGCGATGAAATGAGCCTGACGCTGGCAAGCCGGAATCTTGTTGAGTTGGCTAATAAATGAAGCTTTCATACCTCCAAGGCAGCCGATTATGAGCATTATAAGATGGACTTTGTAGCCTTGGTACAGCTTACTCAGCTCGAAAAGAAGTGCTTGATATTTCGCCTGTTTTTCTCCCTCCTTTGCCGTGATATTACCATCGGCTGGTGCCGAGAATTCAATCACGTAAATGATCTTGTTCTTCAGATCTTGGAGGACAATGTCAGGCTTCGTAGCACTGATACGTTGAGTGGTGGAGAATGAGAAATTCCAGTAGATCTTACACTGATCATTCTCCACGACTGACTCGAGTTCCCCCTGGGCGTATGGCAAGACGGGCAATAGATCAACACCATAGAAATGCCTAAGATGGTAATATATCACTTTTAGAGCTGCATTGTGTCTCTCTATGTACGCGCAGCGTGCATATTTAGAGCATCCACTGAGAACATGTCCAAGTGTTTCGGGCTCTAGCTTGCACGCTCGGCAGTTGGTATCGCGTACAGGTATATTCATTATGCGCTCGCGGTAAACTAAGGTGTCTATGACGCCGTCTTGACAGGCAAAAAGAAATCCCTCGGTCTCCGATCTCAATCCAGCAGACTTGAGAAACATGTTGGTCAAACCCATCGAGAGCTCTTCTCTACGTAGGATGCCGTAGAACTTACCATGGAGGGGTTTCTCAGCATGTTCTCTTAGTAGAAGCGTATGTTCTGCTTCCTGTATACGACTTTTGAGCACCAGAGGTGTTAGTGATGCTAGGCCATGTGTAATGTCGCTGGAATCAAATGGGAGGTCAAGCTCCTCTGCGGCCCTATCTGCTGCATGGTATAGAAACACCGCAGCATTGGCGACTTCATGTTGATGTACGAGTCGCATAAGGGAATCCGTGCTTTTTAGAACTGAACAGGCTGTAGCCAGAACCGTTCTTCGATGAAGACACTCTAAGCTTAGCAATCCTCTACCTCCTTTATCGCGAGGGAGATATATTCGAGGTACGGAAGATCTAGGATGAAGACTTCGTTGAATTGTCATCATCTTGCGTGTGCTTCGATCAAGTTGTTTTAACTCATCGACGTTCCATTTTACTGCACCAAACGTGTAGAGCAGTATAGGAACGGCCAGCATATTGGTCGCCTGGATCTTATTCTTTCCAGATAATTCGGAAGCCCAAATTTTTCTGAGAATTTGGCGATACATTTTTCCAAGGGCCGTTTTCAAGTTATGCACATTTTGGGTTTCCGCTTGCGGTATTCCAAGATATGTATATGTTTCTCCAATACCAAGATGTTGAATGGTATTTCCGCCTATGAGTTGAACATCCTGATCGTCACTGGATGATGTAGTTTCTAGTCTTCCTTGGTGTAGGTGGACGCAGGCACACTTGTCCAGTCCGAAGCTCATGCCAATCGCTTTAGAATACCTATTTACCGCATCTACAAGGATGTTAAGGTCCTTTTTTGAGGAAGCAAAGAGTTTAAGGTCGTCCATGTATAAAAGGTGGTTGACCTTATATTCTCTTCTGCTCGGCGGGCCACATAGGTATCCAGAGCTTTTGCCTCGGAGCACAATAGATAGAGGCAAGAGGGAAATGCAGAAAAGTATCGGACTCAGAGAGTCTCCTTGAAAGACCCCCCTCTTATAAGTGACAAAGCTTGTAGTCACTTGTCTTTTGTCAGATGTTATGACAAATCTTGTCCGCCACAAGAGCATCAGCTCTTTTATGCATCTCACTATTTTTGGATGCACCTCCATGCACTCAAGGAGCTTGATAAGAAGCTCATGGTTCGTGTTATCGAATGCCTTACGGTAATCAATCCAAGCCATGGACAGATTGCGTCGATACCTGATCGAGTCCTGGGTAATACACCTGTCTATTAACAGGTTCTCCCTGCAACCTGCCAGCCCTCTCTTGCATCCACGTTGTTCGACTATTGCACTCCATACCGGCTCGATAGATGTCAATATCCTCTCTTTGAGGATGCCAGTGAATAGCTTGTAGCTGGTGTTTAAACAAGCTATGGGCCTGTAGTTCTTTGGACATGACAAATCTCCGGCCTTAGGGATCAATACCGTGCGTCCTTCCACTAGCCACTGCGGGACGGGTTGTTCTCCGTTTAAGAAAGTAGTAAATATACGAGCTAGATGTTGGTGCGTAGAAGTAAACTTCTTCCACCAAAAGTTGTTGATTTTATCTGGCCCTGGCGCCGAAAAGTTCTTAGTTCTAGCGATAACTTTCTTCACTTCTTCAGCAGTAATTAGTGGACACTCTTCCTCTGGATCTTGTAACCTTTGCCTTTGGCAAAAGTTACGAAAGAGTGATATATCGGAAGCGTCTTCATTTAGCTGATAAGTATCTCCATATACTTGCTCCCAGAAGATTTGAATCTCTTCTCGACTAGGCGGATTTTTAACTACACATGACGCTTTATTGAACAGACGGGAAGGGTTAGTAGAAAAGGTGGAATTTTCCTGAATCCACTTAGCTCGCCGTTCAAGGCGCTGTTTCGCTGTTGAAAGAGATCTTACTTTTTGCGTCCAGTGCTGCTTGATGGTCGACAGTTTACACTTGTTCAGCGTGTGATTTGCTTTCCTCAAGTTTCGAGCAAGTGCCCTAACTTTTGGAGTGAACTTTTTATTTGCTGTTATGTAGCTAATCACGCACTGAACATTTGATGCATGCCGTCTCGCCGTTTCAATTTTGAACTGAAGCTGTGCAATACGCTCGCGTGTCTTACTCAGACGTACCGAAGTTTCGTTACTTCTATCGTCGCTAAGCAGGGAGACCGCCTTCTCGTAAACTACACAGTTCAGATTCCAGAGATTAACATCTTCGGGGAGCAAATCGCGGAGAGCAGTATTAGCTTCAGCTAATTTGTCCATCCTGAGGAAGACTTTTTGGTGGATAGATCTCCTACTTCTCATGTTGACATTATCGGCTATCTGCAAAGGTGGTCTTGCTGGAACGGGTGGAATGTTCGCTGGAGGATCTTGCTCCTGTTCCTGTTGATAAACAGCTAGATTATTATTATTATTATTATTATTATTATAGAGAAAGTTAAAAAATGCAGTGAAAATTTTGAAAATTGTGAAAATTCAGTTATTACCATAATTCTGCATGAACTCGTTTCAGGTTACATTGGGAAATTTGTGGCTAAGTTGACACTACAAGCTGCCTACAAAACTGATAATAGGCTTCGAATAATGAACGAAATTATTGGAGGGGTCCAAGTTATCAAGATGTATGCTTGGGAAAAGCCCTTTTCTCGTCTAGTTGATAAAGCTAGAGAGTAAGTAGAAAATTTGATAAACATTATATAAATAATATACAATTCTGACACTTATTTTACTTGGAAAATTTTTTAAAGGAAGGAGATAAGTGCGATTAGGAAAAACGCTTTTCTTGATGCAGTGGCCATGGCCTTCGAATCCTACGCTCCAAGAGTTTGTATTTTTGTCACCGTTGTAACTTACGCTTTGCTTGGAAATGCCATTACAGCAGAGAAAGTTTTTATGATATCGGCTTTTTATAATGATATGAGATATTCGCTTAGCATTGCTTTTCCACTAGGTAAGTCTAGAATTTGAATATGCGCAAAATGGAAACAAAATATGCTCATTTCAATGATTTCTTTAAATTTGGTTTTAAACCATATTAAAATAGAGAGACTATACAAAGAAATGATTTGTTTATTGGTTTAACGCAGAGTTTTAGAGTATTTCAGGAGAATTTACAGATTTTAAGGAATTTTACGTAACCCCAAAAGTGATAAAAGAGTTTAAATACTTTAATGGATTTTAACGAATTTCAAGGAATTTTATGGGATTTCCAAACATTTCAACTAATTGTAAAGTATGTCAGTTTTCAAGATCTTTCAAAATATTTCCACGGATTTGAAGAAATCATCAAAGATTTTGAAACATTTCAAGGGAAGAATTTTGTATGATTTCGAAAGATTTGAAGGGATTTCTAGAGAATTTTGGAAAATAAATTAAATGAAATTTTAAGGAGTTCCTGGCTATTCAAAATAATTTAAGGGAATTTCAAAGATTTCTAGGGATATGAACGTCTGTTTTTTCAGAGACCTTTGATGAATAAGTTCAATTTCATTTATATTTAAGGAATTTCAAATGACTTTTAGTGATCTTGAAGGGGTTTTTACGATTTCAAGTGATTTTAGGGGATTCAAAAGAATTTCAAGAGGTTTTAAGATATTTTAAGGAATTTCACAAAATTTAAAGGATTTTATTGAATCTCCATGGCTTTTAAAGATTTCAAGGGATTTAAAAGTTTTTTTTATAGAGAAATTCAATGAATAACTTCGGAAAATAAATTAAATTATATTTCAAGGGATTCATAGAAATTCCCAAGGTTTCAAGGGATTTTAAGGTATTTCAAAGAATTTCACAAAATTCAAAGGATTTTATTGAATCTCCAAGGGTTTGAAGGAATGTCAAAGAATTCGAGGGATTTAAACTTTTTTTTTAGGGAGTTTTCATGCATAAGTTTAATTTAATTTATATTGAAGGGATTTCAAATGACTTTAGAGAACTAAAATCTCTCAACGGATTTTAAGGTATTTCGAGACATTTCATAATATTCAAATAATTTTGTTGAATCTCCAAGGAATTCTAGAGAGTTTAAAGATTTATAGCGATTTTCATGTTTTTTTAGCGAAGTTTAATAGATACGTTCAATTTGACTTATATTCAAGGATTTTCTTTGGTTATTTCTATTTACATATTTTAAGGGATTTTCAAGATTTCAAAGGATGTTCAGGGATTTGAACGAATTTCAAGAGATTAAAAAAATTTCAAGAGATTTCAAGGGACTTCAAATGAGTTTTACTTATTTTCATGAATTTTTAAATTTTCCGTAGAAAGGATTTCAAGAGATTTTAAAAGATTTCAAAGGATTTCAGGAGATTTGAAAAATTTCAAGCCGTTTAATTTAGTAGGATTTTGAAATATTTCAAGGGATTTTTAAAGAACTTTAGAAAATTAAATTAAATTCCAAACAATTCATAGTTATTCCAATGATTTAAAGAGATTTTAGGGTATTTCAAGGAATTTCAAAAAGATTTAAAGAATTGTTTTGAATCTCCAAAGATTTCAAGGGAGTTTAAAGATTGATAGTGATTTTCATGTTTTTTTTAGCAAACTTTAATAGATACGTTCAATTTGATTTAAATTCAAGGATCTTTTTAGTTATTTCTATTTACATATTGCAATGTATTTTCAAGATTCTCAAGGATTTTAAGGGATTCCAACGAATTTCAAGGGATTAAAAAAATTTCAAGAGATTTCAAGGGACTTCAAATGAGTTATACTTATTTACATGAATTTTTAAATGTTCCGTACAAAGGATTTCAAGAGATTTTAAAAGATTTCAAAGGATTTCAGGAGATTTGAAATATTTAAAGGGAATTTTAAAGAAATTTAGAAAATTAAATTAAATTCCAAATAATTCATAGCTATTGCAATGACTTTAACGGTTTTTCAATCAAAATTTAATGAATACGTCTATTTTGATTTATATTCAAGTAATTTTTTTTATTATTTCTATTCATTTGAATGGATTTGTACGATTTTCAAAGATGTCGAGGGATTTTAAGGACTGAAATCTTGAGCAATTTTGAAGGTATCAAGAGAATCCACACATTTTTGCTGTGTATACTTTATTTCTTCAGAATCGCTATTCTTGCATACTTTTATCTGAGATTTATGAGTGTTCTGAAATACATCGTTCCTTCGTAATTTCTCTACTCTTTACATTAATTTCTTCAATATTTTTGTTTTATTCATTCTAATGCTGATTATCCTTTAATCGTTTTGTATATAACAATTCTCTATAATGAATTCCATATAATCGCGAAAAAATTATAGGAAATTCATTCTAGGCCTATACTAATTTTCCTATAATATTTTCTTGTAAGGGCCATGCAATGACATGCAATCTCTGTAAAATGCATAAGAAAATCCAAGTAATTAACCCCTCGGGATCATATGAGTTTTGCACTTTGTTACATAAAAAAATATTTAATATTTAATATTATATATAATATTTAAGATAAATATATGATAATATTAAATAATAAAATAATCGAGGTGTCAAAAACTTCAAATGGTCCTTTTCTCATAACTGAAATGATTTCAATTTTATTAAAACTTTGTACTTTTATTAAATTTTGACTGCTCGCGTTTACGCGGGAAAGTAGACTGATTTTAAAAATAAATATAGTCCATAAGGTTATGCAAGTTTGTTTTCTTTTGCAACCGGCAAAAGTTTTTTGAGCTGTCAAGTAATATGAGTGTGTAAAAGTTGTATAATGTAATTAATACTTTTAGTCAAGTGAATGACATAAGATTGGGGTTATCAAACGAGTGTTATAAGAGTGATAAGTACCTATAGAATTTAATGAAATTGTATGAACATGAAATTTTGCAATTGAAATTGCAATTTGTACTTACCACCTTCAAAAAGAACTTTTTTGATTATCGCAATCTTATGTAAGTATGAAACCCACTTAACATATGCATTCACTTAACCAAAAGTATCAATTATTACAGTTTACACCTTTTACGCACTCATTTTACGTGACAGCTTGAAAAACTTTTGCTGGTAGCAAAAGATAAGAAACTCGCATAAACTGATAAACATAGTTTATTTTCAAAAGCTGTCTCACTCGCACTTTTCTATGCCTGAAAAGAGGACACATGGCGCTCGTGCACTCAGATCAGTTAAGAGTGATTGCTACTCATAGGCATGGCACTTACGTTGCCGTTGTTCCTATCAGATTCGAAAAAATTGACCATGGCAGTTCAGTCTCCTTATTATTACTTCGTAGTTATACATTACAAATTTCAACGCACATACATAAAATTTATTCTTCTTCACATTTTGAATTTTGTATTTTTGCCATCGGATTCGTAACTTTTCTCGCCTCGTCGTGGCCCACTACCCGGGTGGGACTGGAATTTTTTTTTGGATGAAACGTGAAATTAAAAACGATTTTTATTCCCATAACTTAAAAGAATCATAATGGGACTATTTGATGAAAAATTAACCCACTGAACATTCGGGATGGCCAAAAATGACCGACTTTCTATTTTTTCATACTTGCAACTAGAAACTTCGTCCTTCTGAAAAAAATAAGTCATTTAAAAGAATAATTTTACAGTAATATTTAGAAGTGACTCCAAGGTATTAATTGTTCATGGACTTTAACATAAAAAAAATCACGTGCGTCCTAAACTACGACCCAAGACAGATTTATGTGTAAACATCTTCGGTAAACGTTAACTGAAATTGAAATCTTACAAAAAGCAAATAATAACTCACGCCAATAGGTTCAACAAGCACCCTAGTTTTAATAATAATAAACTGTAGATTTTCTCTCAATTATTGCATAAAAGGTGATAAAAGTACCCGTTTTATGGGCATAAATGAAAGCCAGTATATGTTAATTTTATAAGGAGTTGTTTGAAAAAACGTCAAATGTTAATTTTTTAATTTATCAATAAATTCAGAAATAACCAATTTTTTTATTGTTTTTGGGTTAATTTTGAAGATACTATTCTATTAATTTGTTTTAATTCAGTTATGAAAACCTGACTTTATATCAATGTTAATAAGTTCTTTAAATTAAGTTCAGGTTTTGATTGCATCGAAGGAAAAATTCTAGAAATATCTTATCAAGTCACTAAAATAATTAAGAAAATTATCTTTAAAACTAGTGCAAAGAGATTAAAAGATATTAATTGCTTTTTGATTTATTATCAATTTTCGAAAACATTAAAATTTCTATTTTTTTAAATAACTTTTAATAAAATTAATATATTGCTTTCAATTTAGGACCATCAGGCGTATAATTTTATCAGATTTCGTATAGTAATTGGTAGTAAATTTAGAGTTGAATATTTTTGAAACTAGAGTGCTTGTATGAAGTATTGAAAAAGATAGGTCTAGAAACTTTTGCATAGTAGTGTATTACATTCTCTTATAAACTATCCACTGTAGGTATATTCTATTTCTGTAAAATTAAAATCTATCACTTATATCCCGAAAAGAATAACTTTCCACGATTTTAAGAAAAATATAATTCTTGAACAAATAATAATTGTTTGAATAATTAAAAGTTATTTACAAAATACTTGGAAACTCGTCCCTTAACAATTAAAAATAATACTTGTTAAAAAATCCACAGAATACCGTTTTTAGTAAGAATTTAATAGAAAACTGCTATTTTGCAGTTTTTGGGTCACTTTACAAGCACAATAACAATGGCTTCAAAGGGGAGTGGGGAGTCAAAATTAAAACTTACTGGGTGGAAATTATTCTTTGAACATGCGTTAAGAGGTTTTAATACTTTAATTCACAAAAAGTTCATAACAAGTAGCTCTTTTTTAAATTTATTTAAAAAATTGAACTATAGTTCGACTCTTAACAATAAAATAATAATAAAATTGATTTTATAAGACGATTATGAATCGGTTCATAATTAAATAATTTATAGATTTTTACGTTAACTATTTTAATTCGAAAGGCTTAGTAATTAATGAAATGTTTGCATCCGATTGAAACTTCAAAATCTTTTTTCAATTTTTAAAAACATTTTGATTAATATATTCATAATGAAATGCTTTTATTCAATTTCAAATCCTATTCAAATATTATTACATTCTAAAATACTCCATTTTGTAAGCTTTCAGTTTGAAAATTTTTAATTGAAAATTTTTTGTTTCAATATTTAACAATATTTGACTGTTTATTTAAAATAAGAAATTATAAATCAAACATTCAAAAATAAACTAAATAAAATTGAATGATTTAAAATAAAATAAACCTCGAATCGTTCGAATTTCAGGGTGCTGAATGTACACTTTAAAATTTGCATTGTTTCATTTTTTTTAGTTTTTAATTTTTAAATGGCATTTTTCAATTTATATTTTTCAAGAAACAACTTATAATCACTAAATTGTATTGCTTTTGAGTTAAAAAAGTTTGAAAATGATATAATTTTGAACACTTACAAATTTCTCTGAAAGAACTCTGGACACGTTTTGAGGTTCGCTATATCTGTTATAATAAATTTAAAATAAGAAATTAAAAATGAAATATTCAAAAATACACAAATTGAAATTGAATGATTTAAAATAAAATAAGTCTCGAATCATTAAAATTTTAGAGTGCTGAATGCAATTTGAAAAATTTGCATCATTTAGAGATAAGTAAATTGAATAAAAGCTTTCGTTAAGATTGACAAATCTAATCTATAAATGTTAGTTTTCATGAACGACGTGGATTAAATTTTATTTTTGCTCAAAAATGTTTGTTATAGGGAATGAATGTGTATTTAGGTGGATGAAAAAGAAGAAAAACTCATGAAGGATGGAGTCAAAACTTAAGAGACTTGGTAAAAGTGAAGTGTAAATGAAATTTTAGGCCTTTTTAGTATCCTTTTCGTTTTTTTTCTTTTATTGTACTCAATAATAACTTCCTGTGTTTTGTTAAATATTCGTCCTTTTTGGTAGAAAATTAATCTTCTTGGTTGAAAATTAATATTTTTCCTTGAAAATTTAACAGTTTGTTTTAAATTTGTTTTCTCTGTTGACTGGGAAGTATTTTTTAATTGAAAACTCAACTATTCTTGAAAATTTATCTTTTTTGGTTGAACTTAACTGTTTTTTATTTAAAATTAATATCTTTTTCAGTTGAAATTTCAATTATATTACATTGTTTGTTGAGAATTTATCTTTTTTAGTTGAAAATTCAACTCCTTCGTTAAAAGTGTCACTCTTTTGTTAAAAATTAATTCTCTTTGTTGAAGATTCATCATTTTAATTAAAAATTCATTTCTGATTGAAAATTTAACTACCTTGTTGAAAATCAATTTTTCTATCTGAAATTTAACTATTCTAGTTGGAAATTTAACTATTTCGTTGAAAATTCGTTTTTTTTTTTAGAAATTAGTTTTTTTAAACAGAAAATTTAACCATTCTATTTGTGGTTAAAAATGTATCCTTTTTTGGACGAAAATTTAACTATTTGGTTGATAATTGATCTTTTTTATTCAGAAATTGAACTATTTGGTGGAAACTTTTGTACCTTTTTGATATAAAATTCAACTATTCCAGTTGAAAATTAATAATTTTAGTTGAAAATTCATCACATTGGTTGAAAATTGAACTGCTTGATTGAAAATATTTTTTTTTGTTAAAAATTAATTTATTTAATTTACCATTTAACTATTATATTTTTTGTTGAAAATTCTCCTCTTTTTGTTGTTGTTGTTGTAAAATTTAACTATTGGTTAGAAATTTATCATTTTCAGTTGCAAATTCATATATTGTGTTGAAAATGCCTTTTTTTTTTATAAAATTAATCTTGATGGTTTAATATTCATCTTTTTGGCTGAAAATTCAACCATTTCGGTTGAAGATTCATTATTTTATGTAAAAATTTATCACTTTAGCTGAAAATTCAACTATTTTGTTGAAAATCCGTTTTTTTGTTGAAAATCAATTTTTTTTACTTAGAGTCTAAGCATTATATAATAATAACAGAATATACGCTATATTAATATAATAAAAAACACATTTTATTGCAAACGTACCTCTATTCCATAAATAGAAGCAAGCATTGAAAATGTATTAAGAAACAACTAATTAATAAATACAGTTGTATACAAATAAAGAAAAAGTGCAGTAATCTCAAATCTATACACCTTTAGCTGTCATTTAATCTGCCGTACAAACTAAAAAGATACATAAGTCCAATCTCACTCGAACTGAGAAAATCGAGAAAAACTGTTTGCCGAAAGAACTCTAATATCGAATAATATTTTAAATAATCTATATACACTATTAGGGTAAAAATACTGTGCTCTTTCATATTTTGCAATAAAAAATTGATTTTTTAAACAATTTCTATTAGAAAATGGACTTGCGTATTTTTAATAGTCGCGAAAAGTCGAAAATACAAGGCAAAAAGAACACTAAGTCACTTGCGGACAGTGCCTTTATCGCATAGATCGAGCGCGGCCTCGAAATCCAAGAGAAAAACATACGTAAGGGACACTATGTAGGGTGGTGGGGGCTGGTCCTAGTGTCATATATAATATCGATCAGCTTATTCCAAATATGCTGATCTTCGCATGAAATAGTATTTGCACTGTTTTATTGTTATTAATATAGTGCCAAAAAAATTAATTTTTAGTAATAAAAAAATTTTTTTAATGAAAATAAACTTGCTAAAATAAAATAACAATTATCCAATAGGAGTATTTTGTGGTGGTTGTCAAAATTTGATCGTTGAATTCTTGTTTTATTTTCAGGATTTCTATACATTGACTTGATTATTGGACGTTAAATGGCATTTTGAATTTAATTTTAGTCTGATTTAAAATTCTTCAATTTCAACATATTATCCATCAAATGAATTCTAATTATTTTAATGAATTTGAATGGCGTAATGAATTTTGTCGAATCTGATGTACGAAACTAAAATTGTGTTAACAATTTGTGTTTCAAAAAAGGAAAAATCAGATTAGTTTTTATGAAAAATTATCTTTTGATCAAATGCTCTCACTGAAAAATAACTTATTTGTTATATCTATTTATGTCTACTGAATTGTCCCTGGGAAAATTAAAGTTTTTTTGATGCTTTACAAAGAAGTTTCTTACATTGTTATATCTTACTTGTGAGAAACAATCTAAGCAAAAAAATACAGGATATATATTATGCTGTTCGAAAAAATGGCTAGTTTCTCTAGTTTGACTGGATTACTAGATAAAATGATAATACCTAAATTATTATAAAAAATTAATTTTGCTTTAAGGCATCTGCATTTTTGTAGATAAAATGTAATTATTGAACCCAAATAAATATTTTAAAGTCATCCGCTTTACGTAACTTCAATTTTGCAGAAGGGGACAAAAAAGGGTATAAATTATTGCAGTAAACCATTTATTTAAGTTTTTGATAATTCAAAATCACATTGTTGATTATTTTATCAGAAAGTATGAATAACGAAGTATATTATTAAATATTTTTCGTACAAGTATGTACGTTTTAATTATTCACGCATCTCAGATTTAAATTATTTTTTAATAGTAAATAATTGTAAAAGGATTAGTCACACTAATTCTCATATAAATCTCGCTTATTGTTAATGTGAACATTATGCGTTTGCGGCTACTTTACATTTAGAAAACGTAGTAATTTAAAACTTATACATATCTTCAGATATTTTATTATGTAAGAAATTTATTAAAATTCATTAAAAATGTATTATAACTTGAAATATTTTGAGAGAGATTCTGAGACGTATGCATTTCGACACTAATCGAAATTGTATAATAGGGTGGTCTGAAAATGCATTGCAAAATTTTTTTTTACCCTAGAGGTCAAGTAATAAATTCTGGTAAAAACTTCATGTTATTGTTTATACAATTAATTATTGTTTTTTTCTTCAAATTTCCTTCAAATTGAGTATTTTACATATATTTACATATATTTACATTACATATATTACATATATTACATATATTTTGAGAGGTTTACATCTTCTTTGGCGCATTATTAAATAAATCATAAAAGTCAAAATAAAATTTGAATTATAAAAGTGCATTTATCATTGCTTTTTTCATATTTATTCGTAATTATGACTGCATATGAAATGGTTTCAGATTAGATTTCATTATAGCATTTTAAAGTCTTATGAATATCAATCTGACATGCTGGAAGACAGAAAAAGTATATATTAAAATATATTTACGAAGATAATTCCATGTTTAATATTTTATATTATTGATCCACATTTTTTAATACAAAATTTCTTGAACTAATAAAATTTTTTAAACAATAACACGACCTTTTTAACAGAATTTACTACTCCTCGAAATCATTCAATATTAGTTTTAATTCAGAAAATACGATTTAAAAAATATTTTTGGAAAAAAAATTGTTTAAACAAATTATATTTGTTCAAACAATTGAAAAATGGTTAATATATATTTTTTTTATACACTATAAAGTCAGACAATTAATTATATATATATATATATATATATTTTTTTTTTAAAGTTATCGAAAAAGCTGCTTAAGCAAATCAAAGTTGTTTAAACAAATAGAAATTTATCAAAAATTGAAAGATATGTATCAAAATTATATAATTATTTAACAAAAAGTAGCATAGGATGCCAATTTAAGAAAAAACTGGACATCTCTGGGTCAATTTTTAGAAATGTTGAGAATAAACAATAAGTTATTGTTTAAATAATCACATAATGTTTTTAAAAAAAATCACTACTCCAAACAATGACAAACTATTACATTTCAATCAGAAAATACGATTATTTTTTACATTTTTTGGGAATAAATAATTGTTTAAATAAGTTACATTTGTTTAAACCATTAAAAACTGTTTAAAAACTCATAGGAAATGTTCAAATTGTCCATTAGTGATTATTTGTATGAAAAAGACAACGGAAATGGCTAAAAAGTAACAATAATACGTAAAAATCTAGTTTTTTTATTTTTGTGTAATATTTGGGGCGCTGTGGGGGGGGGGGTGTTAAGGTAGGGTTAAAAATAAAAGTCATTATTATGCTTTTATTTCAAAGGTACTCCTTTTCAATCCCTGAAAAGTTTGGCACGTCTCGATCAAACCCTGAAGTATGAGTTCAATGTTTCTAAAATCCAAAATCTCCCCATGTTAATTAAATGGGATTTTGAAGTGCACGGTGGTACGTGTTAATATTCGAATTTCGATAAAAAATAGGGATTTTTTTTCTCCGGAAATGGAAACTTTTGCGGGGGTATTTGCCCTGTAGCTCGAAAAGCGTTTTTTGGACCACTCTATTGTACAAAAATAATATTGTACGTATATTTATTCCAAATACATATTTTGCCGTAGAAGAAAAATAAATTTCACGCGAACAATGTACATACTACATTCAATCTATATGTATAATATATTATGTATTATATTATCACGCGCTCTTGCTGGCTGCCGCTCGTCCCGCAACTCCAACGTCCGAACATTTCCGAAGAGTACCGAAAATAGCCGGGACTTATTTCCCTTGGATTTCGGATCAGCTCGAGCTATTTTACAAAGCAAAAACATACGCAAGGGCAAGTGATTCTTTTCGTTTGTAAATACGCTCCGCACTCGGTCACTTTTACAAGGCAAAAAAGACACAAAGCACTTTAGGTTCTTTTTCATTTGTATGATGATGACGTATTAGATGCCGTGTACAAATTTTGGGACACGCAAAGTGCTTTGTGTATCTTTTTGTGTTGTATTTTTCAACTTTTTCGACTTTCCTCAGTTTTAAACAATCGATTTTTGCAATAAATATTAATAATTAATGACTTGTATTACGCTAGTTAGATGCAGCTTTCTCTTACGAATCCAGTGATACCAAAAACTCATTTTTCATAAAAATGTCACTTATGTATCTTTTTAGTTTGCACGGCAGTAATCTTATAGGTATTAAGCCTTCTGACTCGAATAAATGACAGTCAATTTTCGCGAGTTTGGAGGTTACACAATTAAAATTATTTTGTATTGTTTGAAACTTTAGAACCATACTTGCTTTTTATATAGATGAAAAGCCTAAGTTTCATACTTATTAATGTTATAATTTGTACTCAAAAATATACTTTTAAGTCATATATAAATGACTTAATTCCCGCGTTTTCAGCTATTTCATCAATTCTACGCTGCTCATTTTTGGCCTGAATATTCAATCTGAGATTGAAATTCTTTCTAACAAACTGTTGCGGGTGATTGTTTTTACGTGAAGTCACCTATGAATGTTATTTTAAGTTTTTTTTTTGCATTTATTTTTGCACTATCACTAAAGAAATAATGAAAGGAGTGTGCCAAAAATATGTACTATTCTTAGTTCCAACAGATGCATTTTTATGAAAATTTGCACATAACTCTTTTTAAAATCAATCAATACGAAGTTATGGTAAATGTCAGTAAATGTAATGTAAGTAAGTGTAAATATCTCAATCTGAAGTTTCTAAAGATTCAATAAATTGACGGATGTGTATAAATCTCATGTATTTTAACTGTTGTATTCAATGTAGCTGTCAACTATTGATGAGCATAACATTTTCTAGTGCGTACCAAAATTACTTCCTAAGATTTTGAGAAAAAAATTCTCTCAGTTTGCACAGCACAGTCAAAATCACGAAAAATGTCCTATAAATACAAAATTTTAATTCAAAATATTGTATACTTTGTGTTCTGGGGTTTTGCACCATGTATTTGGAACACAATTTTTTTTAACTTTAAAAAAATCGTGGCATTATTATATTTGTAAAATATTTTTATTTTCTTCAGGTATCCAGCGTATCGCTAAGGCCATGGCATCCATAAAACGAATTGAAGACTTCATGGAAGTGGAAGAAATTCAACAACTAAGGCCTGAGGAACCTAAGAAACACACAAATGGCTTCTATTCGAAAAACACTTCCATATCAACATCAGACATAGGAGTCTCCCTAAATGGTGAAAATGCCGAATGGTCCAAAAATACTGATGAAAAACCAAGGAAAATCAGCTTTACTGCTCAAAATGAAAATTTATCTGCTACTAAAGACAAAAATACCAAGCCAGAAACTGCAGTCACATTAAAAAATGCGACAGCCAAATGGTCCAAAGATTCATCTGATGATACCCTGAAAAACATAAATTTTTATGCAAAGCGCGGAGATTTAACTGCAATTATAGGTCAAGTCGGTGCTGGTAAAACTAGTTTATTCAATGCAATTCTCAAGGAACTGCCACTAGCCTCAGGAAATCTGGAGGTCCATGGAAAAGTAGTCTATGTCAGCCAAGAACCTTGGATTTTTGCATCTAGCATAAGGCAAAATATTCTCTTCGGTCAGCCAATGAACAAAGAACGATATGACAAAGTTCTGAAAGTGTGTCAATTAGAGAAAGATTTTATTATGTTCCCTCATAAGGATCAGACAATCATAGGGGAAAAGGGTATAAATCTGAGTGGAGGTCAGCGAGCGAGAATCAATCTTGCACGAGCTATTTATGCAGAAGCTGATGTTTATCTTCTCGATGATCCACTATCAGCAGTTGACGCTCACGTGGGTAGATCTCTTTTCGAAGAATGTGTCTGTGATTACTTGAAAAAAAAAACAATCATCTTAGTCACGCATCAGCTTCAGTACTTAAACTCTGTTGATCGTGTCTATGTTCTAAGTAAAGGAGCAGTCGAATTTCAGGGAAGCTTCCATGAACTTAGAAACTCAAGTCTGGACTTTTTGTCTGTGCTTCAAGCTACAGAAGAAACAGAGGAAGACGAGAAGGATGACAAAGATGTGAAGTCTCTGATTAGTGAAGCTGAATTAGGAGACGTAACGTCTGACCATGAAAGAGAAGAAGTTGCAGAGCATAGAACGTCCGGAAAAATTTCGAATCAAGTTTACTGGTCTTACTTTAAGGCAGTTGGTAGCCTTTCTTTTGTATTACTTATGTTTGGTCTCAGCATTCTGCAACAGATTGCCGCGTCCAGTGGAGATTATTTTGTGTCATATTGGGTCAATGTTGAAGAAGCTCGAAATATTAGTTATAGTAATAGTACTTATTTGAATTATACAGAAGAAGAAACGGATGATAGACTGTGGTACATTTACGTGTACAGTGGATTGATTTTAGCAACGATTATCACTGTTTATTTAAGGACATTTGTCTACTTTGAAATGTGCCTGAGATCCTCTAAAAATTTGCATTCTTCGATGTTCTATAACATCATCAGAGCAACAATGTCCTTTTTTCACACTAATCCATCTGGAAGGATCATGAATAGGTAACTATCGATATTTTTGGTATTATTTCATATCTATTCTAAAATATTTGTTTCAACCTTCTGTATTCTCTTGGTAGATTTTCCAAGGACATTGGATTGGTGGATAGGTACTTACCCCTGAGCATGAACGATGTTCTGGAAATTTTTCTGTTCCTCGTAGTAGTTATGATCATGACGACAATTGTCAATTTCTGGTTGCTGATACCTACTGTTATCACAGGATTTTTCTTTTACCTTTTGAAGTCGATTTACATTAAGACAAGCAGAAGCGTTAAACGTCTAGAAGGAATTAGTAAGTACTGAAAAACTAGTTGTTGCTATATTTTGTTGACATTCAAGTGGTTTGGCTAAAAGTTAAGTATAAAAAACTGAACATTATTGATTTTTTACAGCTCGTTCACCAGTATTTAGTCACCTAAGTGCAACACTCCAAGGTTTAATAACAGTACGAGCTTTTAAAGCCCAGGAACTCCTAACAAAAGAATTCGATAATCATCAAGATCACCACTCAGCATCATGGTACCTCTACTTTTCCTGCTCAAGGGCTTTCGGTTATTACTTAGAACTCGTCTGTTCAATTTACGTAGGCATTGTCATTTACTCATTCCTTCTATTGGCTGGCGAGAAAGCAGTTGGAGATGTAGGCCTTATCATAACTCAGTGCATCCTCCTATCAGGAATGCTCCAGTGGGGAATTATCCAAACTGCAGAACTAGAAAACCAAATGACCTCAGTTGAAAGAATCTTAGAATACACAAAAGTTCCAGAAGAACCTCCTTTAGAAAGTGAGCCCGATAAGAAGCCACCAGAAAAGTGGCCAACAGCAGGTCGTGTTGAATTTAAAAATGTAGGTTTAAGATACAGTATTGGGGGTGAATTGGTACTGAAAAATTTGAGCTTCGTTGTCGAACCCAACGAAAAAGTTGGTATCGTGGGAAGAACTGGAGCTGGAAAGTCTTCTTTGATAGCTGCACTTTTCAGACTGGCAAATATAGAAGGAGAAATTTATATAGATGGGGTGCCAACTGGTAACTTGGGGTTGCATGATTTAAGGTCAAAGATTAGTATTATTCCTCAGGAGCCTCTTCTTTTTGCTGGAACACTTAGGGAAAATCTGGATCCTTTTGGGGAGTTCACGGATGAGATTCTGTGGCAATCCCTGGCAGAAGTAGAGCTGAAAAATGCTGTTGCGGATGCTGGTCTCTACGGGAAAGTTACTGATGGGGGAGCAAACTTCAGTGTTGGCCAGAGACAATTGTTGTGTTTGGCAAGAGCTATAGTCAGAAATAATAAAATTTTGGTTCTGGATGAGGCAACTGCCAATGTGGATCCCCAAACCGATGGCCTTATTCAAAAAACAATTCGGAAAAGATTTAAGGACTGCACTGTTTTCATTATTGCTCACAGACTTAATACTGTTATGGACTGTGATAAGTTCATTGTAATGGATGCAGGGCACATGGTCGTGAGTAGATTTTCTGTCTCCTGTTTTCATTTTTTCTTTAATGATGTTTCTCAATCTCTCACTCTGTATTTTTATTTACAGGAATTTGATCATCCTTTTTTGTTGCTAGACAAAAGAGAAGGTTACTTGTACGACATGGTGCAACAAACTGGTTCTGAAATGGCTGATGTACTAATTAAAATGGCCAAAAGTTCTTATCAAAACGAAATGCCGAATCAGAATATGTAAATAGTTTACCTAGATTGGTAGAATTTTCATAGCAGTATACAACCTTGCTTATCTATGTACTTGTGATTTATATTTTTATACTCAATTATATATGCAATTAACTCAGGGTCTCATTCATGAAATGTGTTGGAGATTACTGTGAATTTTTACTCAGAAAACATCTGTCAATTTTCAATGTTTTATGTTTTAGAAATAAAGAAAAATTGGTAGTTTCTATCATTTTTGTGTAGAAAAATTATTCTTCTGCCTGTGAAGTCTCTCACCCTTAAATTCTGTCCCTCCCCCTCCACCCTCTAATTCTTCTTACTTCTAATTTATTTATCCATTCTTCTACCATTCTCTCTAACCCAAAAATTCTCTCCACATGTCCAACATTTCTTCTTCCCATTCACATTCTATTCTCATTTTCCTAATATATTCCTGCCTTAAACTTTTCTGAATTTCAGGAGAGGATCCAGAGAAGTGACCTGGAGGAGGCAGCGTTGGAAAATTTTATACACATAGAGAGCTATGACTACTATCGGCGAGAAAATTCGAGTCCTCTGGCTTTGACGTTAAAAAAGTAAGTG
>CAKNXH010037385.1:0-44980 GCA_932178445.1 Andricus quercusramuli | reverse complement strand
CCTGAGCCATCCCTGACAGAAGTTGCCCAGAATCACTTGTCACGCTGGCAACTGATTCAACAAATGCGCCAGCATTTCTGGAAACGTTGGTCTTCTGAATACCTTAAGGAACTTCAACCTCGTTCCAAATGGAGAACCTTACAGCCTTCTATTCAGCTGGGAGATCTCGTTCTTATTCGAGACGAAAACCTGCCTCCTACCAAGTGGGCAATGGGACGAGTTATCAAACTTCATCGTGGCAGCGATGGTCTAATCCGAGTCGTCACGCTGAAGACTCAGCGCGACTCTATAACCCGACCAATTGTCAAGTTGTGTTTACTTCCACGTGCGACAAGTGACATAAATGAAATAGTGAAAAAGTGATTCAATTTCGTCTGCGACGAAAAGCGGGCGGAATATTCAAGATTTACATGCAATTTTTCTTGTCCTTATTAATTCTATTTGTATTTATGTATTTCTAATTTAATTGCTGAATTCTTCTTCTATCAGCTGAGACGTCACAATATTTATTTCTTCAGCCGGTCCTTGGTCATTATATTTACACATACACGTCTTATTACAATTATACACACACTCACAGATTCACTCACTCTCGCTGTCGTTTCCCAATTTTCGGCTACCGTTGAGCTCAGTTCGCCTGTTGCTGGCAGCGAGATTAGTCATTTTTACCAAATGTATTTTATTTCTGTTAATTAATAAATGACCACGCTTTTTGGCGTCAGCCTTGTTAACTGGAATATATTTTGGTGATTTCTTTATGTAACCCAGTGCAGTACTATCCGTCAAACAAAAGAACAATGAAGAAAACAAATACAGTCCATTACTTTAATTTGAGTCAAAACACTCAGTGTACACATTACCGTCGAAAATTGTCAAGAATTTCGTGACTCATGTTCGACCGTTTTAAGATAAAACTAGACTATTATGTGCGCGCGCCAACTTTTGTGTTCATGTTTCTCCCTTACTCAATTTTCGAGTCACTATTTATTCCTTCAAATTCCTTGAAAAATCAAATTCTTGATTTCATAACACAAAAAGGTGTGAAGAATTATTTTCATTGAATCATTAAAGTAATTTTTACTTCATATTTTGGTGAAAATTTGAATTATTAATAGCCCTTTAAACTATTCCAGAGAGAATTAAAATATATGTGCACAGAATTTCGAAATAAAAATTCAGATACTCATTTCACAACATCCCAAAATTTGAAAAAATATATAATTGGGATAGAGGTATTTTAAACATTAACAAGCTCTTTTTTATATATCATCATGTAATTTAAAATTGTTGAAAAAAATAATCAGCTAATGATTAATTAATCTGTTTATAACATAAGAAACATTCAACTATAATTTTCATTCAAACATTGTAATAATTTGTATACTATATTGAGAAAAAAATTCACTATCATTTTTGAAAATGTAATATATTAGTAACCTTCCATACTAATTTCAGAGAAAATAAGATCATATTCACATATAATTTTAAAAATTGAATGCAGACACTCGTTTCACAACATCAGCATTATTTTGAGAAGTTGTAGGCTCCGGAAGTTTCGATCATGATTCCTTAAAGAAACCAATCCCAAAGCTACTGGAACGTGTACGTCATCCGCTTCTGCTCCTTCTGTCCTAGAAGGTAAGCAAGAGCGGGAAATTTACGCGTGATAACATCGGGCAACACTGTTCCTTGGAGTCAGGTCTCTAGCCACGGATGACCTTACGCGGCAGACAAGACAGTTGGAGATAAAGTTTCACCTCTGGATACTTTTTTAGAGCTACCAATCTTTGTAGAATTTAAGAGGAACAGTGTTGACGGACCAGATGGAGTGATCCCAGGAGAACAGCCTTTTGCATCCGGTTCGCGATGAAATGAGCATGACGCTGGCAAGCCGGAATCTTGTTGAGTTGGCTAATAAATGAAGCTTTCATACCTCCAAGGCAGCCGATTATGAAAATTATAAGATGGACTTTGTATCCTTGGTACAGCCTACTCAACTCGAAAAGAAGTGCTTGATATTTCGCCCGTTTCAATCACGTAAATGATCTTGTTCTTCAGATCTTGGAGGACAATGTCAGGCTTCGTAGCACTGATACGCTGAATGGTGGAGAATGAGAAATTCGAGTAGATCTTACACTGATCATTCTCCACAACTGACTCGAGTTCCCCCTTGGCGTATGGCAAGACGGGCAATAGATCAACACCATAGAAATGCCTAAGATTGTAATATATCACTTTTAGAGCTGCATTGTGTCTCTCTATGTACGCGTAGCGTGCATATTTAGAGCATCTACTGAGAACATGTCCAAGTGTTTCTGGCTCTTGCTTGCACGCTCGGCAGTTGGTATCGCGTACAGGTACATTCATTATGCGCTCGCGGTAAACTAAGGTGTCTATGACGCCGTCTTGACAGGCAAAAAGAAATCCCTCGGTCTCCGATCTCAATCCAGCAGACTTGAGAAACATGTTGGACAGACCCATCGAGAGCTCTTCTCTACGTAGGATGCCGTAGAACTTACCATGGAGAGGTTTCTCAGCATGTTCTCTTAGTAGAAGCGTATGTTCTGCTTCCTGTATACGACTTTTGAGCACCAGAGGTGTTAGTGATGCTAGGCCATGTGTAATATCGCTGGAATTAAATGGGAGGTCAAGCTCCTCTGCGGCCCTACCTGCTGCATGGTATAGAAACACCGCAGCATTGGCGACTTCATGTTGATGTACGAGTCGCATACGGGAATCCGTGCTTTTTAGAACTGAACAGGCTGTAGCCAGAACCGTTCTTCGATGAAGACACTCTAAGCTTAGCAATCCTCTACCCCCTTTATCGCGAGGGAGATATATTCGAGGTACGGAAGATCTAGGATGAAGACTTCGTTGTATTGTCATCATATTGCGTGTGCTTCGATCGCATACGGGAAGGATTAGTAGAAAAGGTGGAATTTTCCTGAATCCACTTAACTCGCCGTTCAAGGCGCTGTTTCGCTGTTGAAAGAGATCTTACTTTTTGCGTCCAGTGCTGCTTGATGGTCAACAGTTTACACTTGTTCAGCGTGTGATTTGCTTTCCTCAAGTTCCGAGCAAGTGCCCTAACTTTTGGAGTGAACTTTTTATTTGATGTTATGTAGCTAATCACGCACTGGACATTTGATGCATGCCGTCTCGCCGTTTCAATTTTGAACTGAAGCTGTGCAATACGCTCGCGTGTCTTACTCAGACGTACCGAAGTCTCGCTACTTCTATCGTCGCTAAGCAGGGAGACCGCCTTCTCGTAAACTACACAGTTCAGATTCCAGAGATTAACATCTTCGGGGAGCAAATCGCGGAGAGCAGTATTAGCTTCAGCTAATTTGTCCATCCTGAGGAAGACTTTTTGGTGGATATATTTCCTACTTCTCATGTTGGCATTATCGGCTATCTGCAAAGGTGGTCTTGCTGGAACAGGTGGAATGTTCGCTGGGGGATGTTGCTCCTCTTCCTGTTGATAAAGAGCTTCATATCCGTTTTTTCGCAAGAAGGATACCTGATCTCTTAAATACTGAGGCGCTTTATTAGCATATTCCGGGTTCATATTGCCCCAACGGTCATGTAACCTCTTCATGAATCCTCTCCGCGCCGGTGAGCTTCTTTGCCAACAGGTAAGAAGGTCCCTCCTGAGTTGGTCCGACCATTTAAATCGATGTTCTCGCGTTTGTCCGGGGTCATTGCCTGGTCGTCGCCATGGTTCGTTCCTATTGCCACTCCCAACTGAACCATGGCCTCCATCCGAGAGAGGCCTATTGTGGGTGACACTGCGCGATACTTGTGTCGTAACCGCATAACTCGTTGAATTGGGGAGTTAGCCCAAAGCAACGCGGCTGACTGCAAGAGCCGGAGCTCTCGGGCGATGGGGTCGCCACATCCCTACCCCGTTATTATTATTATTATTTATTATTATTATTATTATACCATTAAGCCATTTCCCTTTCGGGGTAGGCGTGACTTGCTCGGTTGGAAAGTACATTTCAAAAATAATGTAATTGGTGGTATTTCAAATTTAAATAAACTTTTATTATACAAATTATATCCAGTATTCAATTACAAAAACCTGGAAGTAAATGATCAATTTATGATTTTGAATTTAAAACAATTTGAATTAAATATTTATGTAATTCAATTTTGTGGTTAACATAAATCAGCCAATAATTAATTAAACAGTTAACATCATAAAAACCCTCAAGCAATTATTTTCATCGAAACAATTAAATTATTTTTACTCCATTTTTTTTTCTTCAATTTTCCCTTCATATCTGAATATTTTGATTTATTAATAAGCTTTTTAAAAACTTCCAGAAAATTTAAGTTCTAGTAGAATCAATAATTACTCAGTCATTTAAAAACACAAAAAGCATCACACAAATATTTTCATATAAATATTCAATCAATTTTGAATTCATATTTTCAAAATGTTTAATTACATTACTTAAATTTAAATTACTAATAATCTTTTATACAAATTTCATAAAGAATTGAAACATGTACATGCAATTTTGAAAATTGAATTCAGATAATCATTTGAGATCATCGTAAACATTAAAAAAAATTATATAATTATAATGGATGTATTAAAAAAAACTTTTATGCTAAAAATTATAGCCAATATTCAATAACATAACCTTCAAGTGAATAATCAGTTCATGTTATCTAATTAAAATTAATCAACATTCAATATTTAAGCAAGTCAATATTGTGAAAAAAATTAATCAGCTTATAATCAATTAATCAGTTTAGAGTATGAAAAGTATCAAATAATTATTTTCATTGAAACATTTAAATAATTTTAACTTCATATTGTTATTAAAATTTGAATTATTAATAACCTTACAAACTAATTCCAGGAAAAATAAAAGCATTTGTAAAAACAATGTTGAAAATTGAATTCAGATACTCATTTCGCAAATTAAGAAGCAATTTGACATTTAAGTAACTGGAATAAGGCTGTATTTTAAATATAAATGAACTTTTATAATACAAATTTCAGCCATTATTCAATGAGATAATCTCAAAATAAATAATCAATTCATGTTACTTAATCGAAGAATATTAAATTCCAATCTTAATTTAATTTGATATTGTGAACAAAATTATTCAGCTTATTCTTAATTAATCAGTTCACAACATAAAAAGTATGAAAAAAGTACTTTCATTGAAACTTTCAAATAATTTTTACTTTATATATATTTTGCTTTAAATTTTGACTTTTCTTTTATTAAATTTAATTTACTAATCATCTTTTAACTAGTTCCAGAAAATGTAATTTCCAACAGAAACAGTTAATATTTAATCAATGAGTTCATAATATAGAGAGCTTTCAATAATTATTTTCATTGAAATATTAGAATAACTTGTATTTAACATTTATCTGACAATTTAAATTATTAATAACCTTCGAAAGTAATACCAGGAGAAATTGAAATACATGCGCATGTAATTTTGAAAATTGAATTCGGATACTCACTTCTCAACATTACAAAGTTAATTGAAAACAACTCAAAGTAAATCTTTATGTGATTCACTTTTTTGAAAATAATAAATCATTCAATAGTTAATAATAGTTGATTCATCTGTTTAGAACATAAAAATCAATCAATCATATTATTTGCATTGAAACATCAAAATAACTTCTACCTTATATTTTTCTAAAAATTTCAATTATTCATAATATTTTTAACTAATTCCATAAAAACTTAGAACACATTTTTGCAAATAAGTTTGTAGATTATTTAGATAATTATCTCACAACATCGCAATCATTTCGAAAATTATGAAATTAGAGTAAAAGTATTTTAAATATAAATAAACTTTTATTCTACAAATCATATCCAATATTCGATTACATAAAGATTCCTTCTATACTACGATCTTACAGAAGATGGAGGTTTCCTTTTTTCATATAAAGGAATTGAAATTTTATTCCTGAAAATTTAATTTATTCATAAAATAGAATCACTTAATCAGTTTTTCATTTGAAATTGCATTTCTATACATATAATTTATTAATGACTTTTAAAACTAATTCCAGAGAAATAACAAAAATATGTATATATTAATTAATCATTTCACAACATAAAAAGCAATAAACAGTTATTTTAATAAAAACATTCGAATAATTTTTACTTCATATTTTTCTGAAATTTTGAATTAATAATAACCTTTTAAACTAATTCCACAGAAAAGTAAAAAATATGTACATATAATATTGAAAGCAGAATTCAGGTATTCATTTCACAACATCGAAAAGTTTACCAAAATTATACAGTTGGAATGGAGGTATTTCAAACATAAATAATCTTTTATCATAGAAATTATAGTCATTATTCAATTTCATGGCCTTCAATCAAATAATCAATCTATGCACTTAATTTAAACAAATTAAAATATAATCTTTATGTAATTTAATACTGAAAAAACTTGATCAGCTAATGATTCATTCATCTGTTGCCAACATAAAAAGCATTCAACTATAATTTTCATTCAGGCATTCAAACAATTTTTACTTTACATTTTTTTAAATTTATACTTTCATTTCTGAAAATTCGATTTATAAGTAACCTTTTATAGTAATTTCAGAAAAAATTGAAACATATTCACATATAATTCTGAAAATTAAATTCAAATCATTATTTCGCAACATCACAAACATTGGCGGACAATGCGTAATTGGAATAGATGTACTTTTTCTGTATTCATAATGTTTCCCCTAAGGGACTTCATTCTTTCTCATTTGCTCCCCTAGCACCCTCTAACTCCTTCATCCACTCTTCCCCCAAACCATCCTCCCCTAGAATCATTACCACATTCCCTTGCCAGCTTCCTTTATCTTCCATTCCTCTCCTACATCCTTCCCCTACATGCTCCCATGTTTCCTCTTCCTATTCGCAAATTCTGTACTTCCTGTTATCTTTCTTTTCCACATACATACTTGCCCTTACCTCGTCTCCCAATCTAAATCTTGATATTCTGGTCCATCTTTTCTTTCCCCATCCCTCTTCTAAATACTTTTGTCCTTCTTCCTTTTTTATCATCTTACACAATATATTATATTTTGATTTCTCAATCATCCCCCATCTTTCTATTAATTGTCTTTCTGTCTCCCTTTCTTCCACTTCTTCGCAGTTGACTCCAGTCACGTCATATATCTCTCTAGCCTTAAAGAACTCCCTGCTTTCTTCTTCCAATCTCGTTAATTCCATCGCCCTCCCTCTCCTCTCTTTTACCACCATTAAACACTTTCCCGCTAACTCCCCTCCCTTTCCCTCCCACAGCTTAGTCTCAAAATTCCATGCCCTCTTTCCCGCTCTAGTACTTAATTTATCCCTTTGCGTTGCTTCTCTCACCATATATCCCGGCGCCCTCCCGTCTACCCTAGCGTACACCTTATATAACTTTCTTGTAAACTCTAAATCTCTTCCATTTCTTCCCCTCCCCATATCTCTGCTCCGTAACCTAATACCAGCCATACCAGCGTATCAAATAATCACATTCTTCTTCTCAATTTTTTTTTTGAAACCTTCTTTCTCCTATTCCCCATATCTGTTTCATTACCCCTACTGCTTTTTTTTGCTTTCTCTTATATGAGTTCTATGATCTTCATTTGCTTGCAAGGTATATCCCTAATACTTAAACTCTTTTACTTCATTTAATTGTATTCCCTTCCATCTCCCCTTCCATTCTTCTTTTTTTCCTCCTCCTTTTCTAAGCTTCATTATCTTTGCATTTTCTACATTTAAATTCAACTTTTTTTCATCTAAGTGTTTCTCTAATCCTGTAATTAAGCCCATCACCCCTTCTTTATCCTCTACCATCAATACTATATCGTCCGCGTATGCCAGTGTATATATCTTTTTGTTCCCTATCCCAACTCCTTCCCATCCCTTTTTTCTTTTCTTCTTTCAAGTCTGATATTAATATAATAAATAGAAGTGGGCTCAGAGGACATCCTTGCCTTACTCCTCTCACCAACCAGAAACTATCTCCCACTTGCTCTCCTACTTTTACCTTGCATTTTGTCTCTCTAAAAATGTCCGATACTCTCTTTGTTAATCCCTCTCGTATCCCTTTTTCACCATAACTTTTTCTATCCCAGCGCGGTCTAATGAGTCAAACGCCGCCGTTAGGTCCACAAACATTGTTATCATTGCCCTTTTTTCCCTTTTAATTCTCCTATTTAATAAATAGTTCAGAACATATATATCGTCGATCACTCCCATCCCTTTTCAAATTCCTGTCTGATTGGGTAGCTATATCCTGTTCTCCACAACTTATTTTTTTGACCTTTCGATAAAACAGTCACATATACTTTATATAGTGTTGGCATTAATGTCAATCCTCTATAATCATTAACCTCCTCCCATTTGCCTGTCTCCACTATTGGTATCACTTCTCCTTCTTCCCATAACTCTGGCCACCCCTCTCCTCTCCATACTCTATTGTCCATTATCCATGCCCATTCCTTTAATTCTGTCCCCCCATATTTCCGTACTTCATTTGGAATATCATCTATACCAGGTGCCTTTCCATCTTTCATCATCCCTCATACCTTGACTATTTCCTCCCTTGTAATTTCCTCCTCATCTGTTTCCTTACCATATTTTCCTCCTTTCCTAACTTTCCTCTCTACCCCTCCTAGTAATTCCATTAAATATTTTTCCATTCTACCATCTCAATATCCTGGTTTACTCTTTTCCTTCTTCTTCTCTCTTTATTTACAACCTTCCAAACCTCTTCATCCATCCCAGCTGTCTCCACTTCTTCTTCAAACCTTTTATTTTCCTCCTGTTTTTTTTTTTGAACACACAACTCATCAGTTCAAAAAGTAAGAAGCATTAAACTATAACTTTCATTAAAATATTCACATAATTTTTACTTGATATATTTCCTTTAATTTGAACTTTCATTTCTGAATATTTGACTTATTAATAACCTTCTAAACTAATTACAGAAAATATAAGTTTCAATGGAATCAGATTATAATTAATTAACCAGTTCATAACATGAAAAGCGTTACACAATTATTTTCATTGAAACATTCAAATTATTTCTAGATTATCTTATCCTTTAAATTTGGAATTTCATTTTTGTACATTTAACGTATTACTAACCCTGTAAACTAATAAAAAATAACTAAAATATATGTACATATAATCTTGAAAAATGAATTCAAATAGAGTTATTTCACAACGTCACAAGCATTTGAAAAGATGTGTGAAAAGGTGTGGTGAGCCCACACTTGTAGTTATTTACTACAAGAAACTATCCACCTAGAAACACTACCCGAATCGGGTAGTGTCACGCCTACCCCGCGAAAGGGAAATGGCTTGATGGTATACATACATATAATTGCAATACAGGTATTTTAAAGAAAATGTAAAGTTTAATTATAGCAATAATAACCAATATCCAATTGCATAACCTTCAAGTAAATAATCAATTTATGTGACTTGATTGAAAAAATTTTAATTTAATCTTTATTTAATGCAATGTTTCTAACAAAATTATTCGAGCAATAATTAATTAAACTGCTCACAACATACAAGGCGTGAAACTATTATTTTCACTGGAATGTTAAAATAATTTTTACTTTATATTTTCTAAACATTCTGAAAATTGAAATTATTAATAACTTTTTATACTAATTTTCAAAAAAATTTAAACATAGTATTCAGATATAATTTTGAAAATTAAATTCAGATGCTCATTTAAGCATTAATCTATAATTTACATCGAAACATACAGATAATTTTTACTTTATATTCTCCTTTTAATTTGAAATTTCACTTCTATTCATTCAATTCATTACTAACTTTTTAAACTAATTGAAAAAAAATATACGTACATTCAATTACATAAATTTCGTGTAAATAATCAATTTATGTTACTTAAATGAAGAAAAACAATTTTAATTTAATTCCTTTGCAATTTGAAGTTTTTGACAAAATTAGGCGACCAACAATTAATTAAACTGTTTACAACATAAGAAGCATCAAACTATTATTTCCATTAAAACATTCAAATAATTTTTACTTTATATTTTTTAAACATGAAATTTAATATCTGAAAATTGTAATTATTATTAAGTGTAATGATAATGTTTGAACGAATTTAAACATAGCATTTAGATATAATTTTGAAAATTAAATTCAGGTACTCATTTAAGCAATAACCCATAATTTTCATTGAAACATTCAAAAAAATTTTTACTTTATATTTGTTGTTGAAATTCGAACTCTCATTTCTGACAATTTGAATTATCAACAACCTTTTAAACTAATTCCAGAAAATTCAAGTTTCAGTAGAATCAGTTAATAATTAATTAATCATTTCACAATGTAAAAAGCATTAAAGAATCAGTTTCATTGAAACATTCAAGTAGTTTTCACATTATATATATATATATATATATATATATATATATATATATATATATATATGTTTTTTTTTCAAAATAGAATTTCTGTACCTTTGATTCAACAGTAAGCTTTAAAAATAATTTTAAAAAAATTTTTAATATATATGTTCATATCATTTCATTTCTGAAAATTTGAATTATTAATAACTTCTTATACTAATTTTCGAAGAAATTTGAACATAGTATTTAGATATAATTTTCAAAATTGAATTAAGATATTCATTAAAGCATCAATCTATAATTTTCATTGAAACATTTAAATAATGTTTACTTTATATATATATTTTTTCAAATTCGAGCTCTCATTTCTGACAATTTGAAGTATCAACAAGCTTTTAAACTAATTCCAGAAAATTTAAGTTTCAGTAGAATTAGTTAATAATTAATTAATCAGTTCACAATGTAAATAGCATTAAAAAATTAGTTTCATTGAAACATTCAAGTAGTTTCCACATTATATATATATTTCTTGTTTAAAAATTGAATTTCTATACCTTTAATTCAATAGTAAGTTTCAAAAATAATTCAAAAAATTTTTTAAATATATATGTACTTATCATTTTGAAAATTTAATTCATATAAAGTCATTTAACAGCGTAACAAAGACTTTAAAAAAATAATTATTCAATCAGTTCAGAAAATAGGAAGCATGAAATTATAACTTTCATTAAGAAATTTAATTATTTCTCACTTTATATTTTTCCAAGCATTATAATACATCACTACGTTAGCGTCTGAGACTATATCGTCATTCATCTAATCTCATCGAGTAGACTATAGTCACGAAGGAATAGTATACTATTTCTCCGTGACTATAGTTTATACCATGTCATGCTACATATAATAATATCGGCGGGAATATAACGCGCATATATCCTGATAAAGAACATCTGCGCCTGGATTAAAAATGTAGAAAAAATTTAATAACAACTTACATTGAAAGTAATAGTAAAAATAAATACATTGAAATATTATCGGCGATTGATAAAATGAGAAATCTACTTTTTTAATTCTGTTATAGTTTTAATTTTTAAATATACCCTATGACTCACTATAGCTAACAGAAATTCTTTCTCCATGAAATTACGAGTTTTCATCTATAGGATACCATTTGAGAAGTTATGAAAGAATGCAAACATGCCTCGAATATTATACCTCAACTTCAACGCGTGACATGACTTAGGAAAGTTGTAGAAAAAACCTAAAATCTGTACCACACAGTCGTTGCAGTCCTTTTTTCAATTCGAGCCAATAAAACTTCAAAAATAGTTACGGGTTCCCGAGATATGACTAAAAATGTCCAAACGTGGCGAAAATTTTATTTCTGTAAACATTATTCTTCTGCGTAAAATTATTGCTAAACAGTTTCTAGTCAGAATGCTTTTTCTCAACGATGACTCCTTGAACAAATCAATAGACTCTGCTGAGGGTAATACAAAGACAAAATAAAACCCAAAAATTACTCTAAGCGCAACGAAGGATTGGCAAATCATCTCTCGGCAGTAATTAAGCAAGAGTCAATTACGTTTGAGAATTGTATTTTCCTTTTCAAATTTTTTTCCACCGACAGTCGAATGTTTTCAAATCAAAATAAGATAGCATATACTCATATGCTCATATGCTTGAATAATTTCATAAACAGAGTATTAAAAAATTGCTTAACTCAAACTTTTCGCCCCCTATGAAAATATGAGGGACCAGTATAGCGGCGATCATTGAAGCGGGAAACATGTCTTAATTACCCTCCCTAGAGGATCCTTAGTATGATCTCTTGTATATGCATATATGTATATCAGTTGCCAATGCGCATGCCTGTGTCATCTATAAGCGGAGAGTTCAATGGTATATCCCCGTAGCTGCACTTGTTGACTTCAGTTAACTGTCGGCCTTCGGCGCGACAATTTCGTTCAGAATAGAGATCACGTTTCATTTCCTGCTTGCGTCTTTACTGGTAAACATCAAATAAAATTTCTTCGGAAAATAGAAACAGTAGCAAAAGAATAGCGAATATAAATGGTAACTATTCTATCCGTGCGGAAGACTCTCCTTGAATATTTCAATTTCCACAAAACTTGGAAAATAGACCCTGGTAGCATTTTGGCAAAAGAATTTTCCACAAATTTACTCAATTTCATTATTACGTAGTAAATCTCAGAGATATTATTATTATTCTGAAGTTGGATAAAAACGCTACAAATTATTGAAAATTACAATTCCCGGACAGCAGATAATTCTTATCGCGAGGCGGATAAAAATTATCCATTGTCGGATAATTGTATTTTTCAATTCTTTGCATCGTTTTTATCCAACTTCAGATGAATAATCCCCTTGGGATTTACTGTATCTGTAATAACATAAAGTATGGATTAATTTTAATGTATATGTATTCTTATCATTCATATATTAGTATCATATTTTTCTTTAATGAATTAGGATTTAAAAAAGACACGATATAATATTTTAGAAATTATATCATTTTATCAAATGGCCTATTAGATGACTGAGGACAATCATTTTTTATATTATTCTCCTCTACCTGCCTTCATATGACTATCTGCACTTCTCAAACTTTATAGAAGAAATGCGTACAATGTTTGCTGAGACAGTGCTTCACTGCGAAAAAAGTAACGCGATTAAAATACTAAATCACTAATAGAAAAGTTCGTCGTTCTTCGTTGATCGTTTATTCATCTTCATGTTGTCATCATGTTGTGGTGTTAAAATACGCAAGAACTTTGTAAAAAAATACTCAAAGAATTCTTTCATCTATTCGAAGAAAAGTATGAAAAATACTTTAGCTCAGCCCAGGTGAAATCCCATAACTCTTCCAAAATTACAAACTCTGCGAAAAAGCTGGACTGGTGATATATTTACTAGCATGGTAACGTATGTATGAGCTACATAATAGAATTAACTAAGTATATAGACGAATGATCATAAAGTAAAAATTATTATCTTTCGCATCTAATTCCTGATAATAATCGGCAAGTGTTCGCAGCATGAAGTTCTTTCTATTGACAGTTAACACATTCTGGTCGCAGCATGATGCTGGTTAGTAGTGATAATTTTGTTCTTTAATTATTCTGTTTTGAGATTCCATGATAATTTGAAAATTAAAAATATTAGTACATGCAAATGTAGATAGTAATTACATCACTCATAAAATTATCGCAAATTTCTAAGTTGACTGCCACAGTAATTTTTTGTAAGTAAAAATTTGAATTTTATGGATGGATTGAAAAGATGAATGTGGAAAATTCGAGAATAATTATATGAATTTAAATATTCAATTAATTCTTTAGATTTACTCGAAACTCATTTTACTCATAAAAAAATTATTAAAAGGTTACAAATTTACTGCGTCAATAATTCTTTCTTGGTGATAATTTTAATTTAATAATGTGCTAAAAATTAAAACATTTCGAATTAATGTGTAATCTGTAAATCCTTCCAGTTCGATGGACACCATTTTATTTCCAATATGAAGCTTCAATATATAAACAATGTGAACGTGAAAATGATCGAAATTGAGTAATTTCATAATATGTTCAAATATAATCCGTTTGGAAAAATACAAGTCTAAAAGAAAATTATGTTCAATTCATCATATATAATGTTCTGTGCGATAATTCAATATCTTTGAAATTGTACAAAAAATGAAATTAATAGTTGGAAACTAACGTTTTCAAAATAAACATATTTGACGTTTTACTTACTATGTTTCTTTAATTTTCTTTTTTCAAGTAATGAGTTTTTGATTTTTTTATTACTCAAAAAACTTGGAATAAAGAAGAAACCTGTAACCTTTTTGACTTCTGATATTAGTTTTCGTAAAAATAATGCAATTTTTTTAATCTATTACAATTGCAGTTTTTTAATTCCAAGCATGAGTAGAGTCTTTAAACTTGTTAGTTTACTACATAAAAAAGTCAGAATGATTTAAAATATGATAAAATTCTAATGACTTTCCACTTTTCAAGTCCTTCAAAACTGTTAAGTGAACACTTCTTAATCATGTTGATGAGCTTTCAGCTTGAAACTTTCAACATCGAAATTATTTCAAACTGGAATCGCGTAAAATTAAAAAATTTTAAACTGAAAACATGTGTTGAAACATTGAAAATAGTTTGGTTCAATTTTCAAATCTTTCCAAATTGCATTTTTTGCGAATAATTATATTTTATAGTTGAAGAACAATAAAAATCGATGATTAGTTAAATAATTTATTCCAACCTAAAGCGTCCACAATTTCCTGAATAAACGTTTCAAATTAAAACGTTAAATTATAGTAAAACTTAAATCGAAGTTTATAACATTAAACTTTATTATTAATTATTTAAAATGATGATGGTGTTTTAAGCGATGTTGTTTGTCTGAGTGATATAAAGTAATAATAATATATAGATATTATTTTTGACATACTTCAGACCAAATAATTAATAATAATTTGGTCTGAAGTATGTCAAAAAACAATTTCTATATATTATTATTAATTATTAATATTTTAGCATTAAGGTAAACGTCCCATTAATCGTGACCTTAGTCCCAGTAATCGTGATGCCAATTTTCTTGTTTTTTATTTTATTTGAATGAATGTAATTTCTATTTGCTATCATAAAATGCTAAAAATAAGTGAGTTTTATCATTAAATGTTACTTTTAACACATTTTTGTAACAATATATTCAAACAATAACCAATTTTCACGATTACTGGGACCGTTACGATTACTGGGACATTTACCTTACTAAATATTAAGTAATATATAGAACAATATTGATTTTCTAACAATTCATTAATTTCACAACACAAAAATAGGCCATTTTCAAATATATAGCTTTTTAAAAGAATTCATAGCTTTCATGAATAAAATAAAAAAATGTAATTTTTTTTTAAATTAATAATTCTGTGTTTAGAGAAATGAAAATTTGTAAGATTTCCCGAATTCCTGCAAATCTCTGAATACCTTGAATTCTCTAAAATCCTTGATCCCTGTGAATTCCCTAAATTTCTGGAATATGCCTTGATTTCTCCAAATTCTCGGAATCTCTTATATTCTCTGATTTCTCTGTTATCCTAGAACATTTGGAATTCTCTGAATATTATAAATTGTTGAAATTCCAGGAATTCTCTGCATTCTCTGAATTCCTTCAAACCTTCTGAATTAATCCAATCTCTATCTTCAATTGCGTTCTATTCACACGCATTCTACTTTATTGCAAGTTTTATTTTCACTCCTGGTATTTGAAAAAGTCCCTGTAATGTTCAGTTCCACAACACATAATATTTGATATCTATATACAGAGTGTTTTTTTTAACTTGAGACAACGAAATATCTCAAAAAATACGCATCCTACGGAAAAAATGTCTGGAATAAAAACTTTTTATTTTTGGGGGGGAAAAAAGATTTGTTGAAATTTACCCCATCCCCACCCCCACAGGAGGCAGGGGTGGGGGTAACTTTGTAATTTCAAATGGCAACCCCAATTTTTTATCACAGATTCAGATTCTCCTTTACAAAAAACGTAAGTTTGATTCGGGAAACTTGTTTCGATCCGCGATAGATGGCGCTGCAATTGCGAAAAATGAAATTGTTGACACTACTTTTAGCTCTACCCAGGAATAACGACGCGGACGTAGTAGTTGTCTATTACCTTCGGGGTGCTTAATTTCGGTGAGTCTTCTTGCCTCTCACCACCAGTTGGTTGACGACAGTTGATTTTGGATGTAGACATTACATATCATCGAGTCTCCACTGTCTACAATCCTCGACGTCATTTCGGCCGAGCGATAACCGCATCTGTCCGTGCTTAACTTTTATTCATTAGGAAGGTTGATTGTGTTCATTTGATTTGGGTGTGTTGGTTGCTTTCGTTTGGGTTATTGTTGTTGGTCACGTGCGTTTGAGTTGGTTTGGGTGTCGTTGTATTTCCTCATTACCTTACTTCATTACTTTTACAATGGAAATTCTATCTCAGCAGCAGAAGATTGAAATGATTCTCATTTATGGAGAAAGTGGCAAGAATATCAATGGTGATCTCACGCTTTATGCTCAACGCTTTCCAGAAAGTGTTCCTTCACGCGCTTCTTTTTACCGGGTTGTCCGAAACTTCCTCATTGACGGAAGTGTACAACCGAAAAAAAGGAAGCGTCAAGCAACAGTTACTGGAGTTGATAATGAAATTGCAATTTTACCTGCAGTCACTCATGACCCTCATGTTAGTAGTAGACAACTAAGCCGCGATTCCGGAATGTCTCTATCCAGTGTTTGGAAGGTATTAAAACGTAATAATTATCATCCGTATCATATTTCACTGCATCACGAACTTCATGGATATGATTTTCAGAACCGAGTGACATTTTGTCAATGGGCGGTTCAGCAGATACAAGGAAACCCGAATTTCTTTTTTCTAGTACTCTTCACAGACGAGTCGTCTTTCACAAACCATGGTAACGTTAATCGGCACAACATGCATTATTGGAGTGTAGAAAATCCACATTGGTTGCGTGAAGTTGAGCATCAGCGTCCATGGTCCGTGAACACTTGGTGTGGAATAATTGGAGATCAACTTATCGGTCCTTATTTTATTGATGGAAATTTGAACGGTGAAAAATATCGTGACTTTTTAGAAAATCAATTTCCAATATTGCTGGAAGACCTAAGCTTGGAAGTGCGACACAACATGTGGTTTCAACATGATGGTTGTCCAGCACATTATGCGGCAATGGCGAATTCAATGGACGATGGATCGGTAGAGGAGGTCCAGTAAATTGGCCTGCCAGATCGCCAGATCTTACGGCGCCGGATTTCTATTTGTGGGGTTATCTAAAGAATCGCGTGTATCAAGAAGTGCCCACAACTCGTGATAACATGATCGAGCGAATCAGGTCTGCTTGTGCACAAATATCACTAGACACAATTCGCAGTTGTGTGGAATCTTTCAAAGCTCGGATTAACAAGTGCATCGAAGTGCGAGGACACCATTTTGAGCACTTATTGTAAAATAATTAATCGAAATCAAGCATCCCTGTGGTGAGAGGCAAGGGGACTTACCGAAATTAAGCACCCCGAAGGGAATAGACAACTACTACGTCCGCGTCGTTATTCCTGGGTAGAGCTAAAAGTAGTGTCAACAATTTCGTTTTTCGCAATTGCAGCGCCATCTATCGCGAATCGAAACAAATTTTCCGAATAAAACTTAAGTATTTCGTAAAGGAGAATCTGAATCTGTGATAAAAAATTGGGATTGCCATTTTAAATTACAAAGTTACCCCCACCCCTGCCTCCTGTGGGGGTGGGGGTGGGGTAAATTTTAACAAATCTTTTTTCGCCCTCGAAAATAAAAAGTTTTTATTCCAGACATTTTTTCCGTAGGATGCGTATTTTTTGAGATATTCCGTTGTCTCAAGGTAAAAAAAGCACCCTGTATATTTAACGAAAAAAAAATCGATATAGTTCAGTACGTAAAAATTTAATGTATTTTAACTATAAATTAACAATTACGTGTAACTGATTAGAAGTGACAAAAGAATTTATGCACCCAGTAGTGATACTACTGTCGCTTTTTGGATTTTGTTTTGATCGAAACGTATCTCACGAGTTTTGCATAGAAATGTTCGTAATTGGGGAGGGGGCAGAACTCTATTCATACGATCTAGCTCAATTTGTGTTTATTACAAAAAGTGTCTATTTGCAAAACAACATCCTACATTTCGGCTCTACCGTTGGGCCTTTTCCATTGTACATTGGTAGTAACAAGATGCTACTCAACGCTGGTGGGGACCCCACAGGGTACCCTGAGACTTGTTTATAGAAACGCTGGTTGACCGAGAGAACTGCGTTGCTGAAAAAAATTCTTACTGCGACTAAAATTTAATTTTTTGATATTCTGTTGAAATTATTACTTTGATTAAACTTTCCTTGTAAGCAATCTGTAACTGAATCTAGTAGTTTGATTTCAAACATTGAAACAAAATCCAATCATACTAAAGAAGTTGCCTGCGATAAAATTTTGCTTTTTTAAACTTTCCATTTCTTTATGCACATCGTCCACTTCTCATACTTTATAGCTTGTGGTATTTTAGATTTATTAGAACTCTTTCGGAAAATAGGGAGGGCAGAACTTTGATCAGAACTACTAAAATTATTAAAATTGTAAAATTGAATAGTTTTTTGTATCTTTAAAGTACTGTGACTTTTTGAATTTTGTTTTGATCGAAAAGTGTTCTACGTATTTTCTATCAAACTCTTGGGGGAAGAACTCTATCCAGAACTCGTGGAACTCTCACACTTTTTTTAATCAAAATTTTTGGGTCTTTCGGAACTGTTGTAGCTTTTCAGATTTTGCATTGATCGAAAAGTAGTGTAAGAGTGAAAATCAATACAATTCGCTCAGAAACTTTCCTTTGGAAAAAGTATTTCGTATTCAGCTGAAACATATTTTCTCAGTAGTCCTCTGTAAAGGTAAGTATAATATGTATGAATAGGCCCAGATTGCTATCATTCATATTATTATATCCTTAGGTCATTTCCCTTTAGAGGTAGGCCAGTGGTGGCATAGCATGGGTTGTCACCCGGGGCGGTTGCGGTGTGACACTTTCGTTTTATCACCCCTTATTGCCCCTTATTGGCACCCCTTGGTACTTGGCACCCGGAGCAGACCACCCTACCCCCCCCCCTCACGCCACCACTGAGGTGGGCGTGACTTGCGCGGCAAGGAAGGGAGTAATGTGGGGTAGGGGGTATAGTTTTTCATATTGATCTAGAATTCTCGTGTTATATATTTAAATGACACGTTTGTTCCGCAACACTGCTCCGACCCATGTTGCTGATCAATCTCTCTAGTGATTACCCCAAGTGAAGGGCCTCACACAATAGTTATGTGTGGTTCCCCATTCTTCTCTTTGACTAAATTCACTCACATTCATAAGAATAATTTCATGACCGAATGACAAAATGATGAATGAAAAAATGTTATCCTGCAGGTTAGTGCTACTTATATACTTTGTATCGATGAAGCACTTTAACGATAGAGGGATTCTATATCATAAACAATATTTTATTGATGAACTCACTTCGTGAATGTTTTTCTTCAATAAGAAAATATGTGTGACTGGGTGACACTATTTCAATCTACAGGCCATACTTTAAGTCTTTAGAAGCTACAATATTCCAATTCAAGAACCTACTTTGACACTATAAAACCTCTCTCTCTCTCTCTATCTATCTATCTATCTCCCTTAATGCCGACCTACCCCACTTTGACGTTGTTTAAACTCTCTTTCAGTTCTGAACCTACTTCAATTCTTTTTAGTCTGCAATCTTCCGAGTCTACTTTGACGCTTTACAAACTTCACAATACTAAACGAACACAGCTTTATTACTTAGTTTGAATTAACTTATTGGACATCTTAATAACTGCAATTACACTTAATAAACAAAAATATGAAGTTCAAGATTTAACCTAATTGCCATACGTTATTTATGCACGAACAGATACTTATTTACAATGCTCAATTACAGAAAAATATATTCTCTAATTGTAAACTAAAAATGCTGGAAATTTTTAAATGAGAATAATATTCCTCATGGAAAAAGACTGAATATTGTTAATAACTGCGTTATTATAAACATTTTTATGAAAAGTTGATAAAATTGCGGATAAAAAATAAAATGGATAAATAAAGTTGTGGAAAAGTGGATAAAAATGTGCATATTTTACAGTCATGTAGGTATCCAGAGTAGTGATGCATATCGATCATTTTGAAATTTTTAAAAAATCTAGTCAGATGTAATTGAAACCTTAAACACCATACTTATCACATCGAGACGAACGCTCACTCAGTCGAGATGATCGTATCGTCTCGATCGACTTTTTTCATCGCAAATTCTTGATCTCCATTACATTTCAGTTCCATCAGACTATGTTTTAAGCAAATCTCGATTTTGTCCAAAAATGATCGATATGCATCACTAATCCAGAGTCTCATAAAATTGATTAAGAATTGATTTTAATGTGATGAAAAATCACCAAAAATTATTAGAATAAAATAATTGCAGTGGTTAGCCTGCTGGCGCAGGCAACGAACAACCTTTTTGTGAAATGTAAACACTATCAGTACCGGTAAAAAGCATATTTGAAGCATATACGAAAGGGAGTGTCATGCATTTTAGAGCAAGGCCATGTGTTTTTGAAAATATTTTGTTAGTTTTTGGATTATGATGCGTTGGATGGAACGCTCTACGTATATGTCACACTTTATATTGTCGATTTGCAACTCAAGAAATTCGATGACGAACCGTGGAGGCGGGAAAGCACTCCTGTGAGTGGTCACAGAAATAAGGTCGCTCAAACCTCCACCCCTTTCCAACATTTGTAACCTGAAAAGTCGATGTCAAAGTTGACCGATTTAATTAGAATTTAGATTATCGATTGCCATGAGTGCCTAGGTATTGAGTTTCACGTGCTTCACATTTTTTTAACTAGGTTCCTTCATGCTGATTCCAAAGACGGCCTTAAAATTACTTTAGGATTTTCGAGTTCGAAGAAAAAAGCGATTGGAAATGCTGTTCGAAAGATTTAAGGTCCGAATTATTTCTACGCAATTAAATTTAACCATTCCTCGTACTTAAAGGTTTTTGGGGTCGCGAATTTCGAATCCGAAGTCAAACTGTCGTAATTCAAAAGGTCCAATATGGCAGACGAAAGTCCTCAAATTAACCCGACATAACCAACAATTACTATTCAGGGTTCTTTCGGGTCGATAATATGATCCACCATATTGAATCCATTATTTTGAATTTTGAAATTTTAACTTTGGATTCGAAATCCGCAACTCCAAATACTCCCAAATAGTAATTATTAGTCATACCAGGTTTATTTTAGGATTTTTGTTCGCCATATTGGATTTGCGATTCTGAATTTTGACATTTCGACTTCGGATTCGAAATAAGCGACCTCAAAAATGTTTAAATACGACGAATGGTAAAATTCCATTGCGTAGAAATAATTCAGACCTTGGAGGTTTTGAATAGCAATTTCGAAGGCTTTTTTCTCCGATAAAATCGATATTTTTTCATTCTGAATAGGTATTGTCATTTCAACCACCAGCTAACTTCACTTCGTTGAATGCTAAGGGGGAAAACAATGGACCAAATACATGGGAGAAAACTTTATTTTTGTAATATCTTTGTAATGAATAGTAATCATTATCATTTTATTATTTCATTAAATAGTTCTTCAAAAATATGAACTATTTTTCAAATACACTTATACAGAAAAAATTACTTTTCACGAAGATATTAGCAAAATAGGTCAAAAATGGACCGAATTCCATGTGTTTGGTTCACAGTTTTCCCCTCAGCATTCAACGAAGTGAAGTTAGCTGGTGGTTGAAGTGAAAGTATCTAATAAGTAGCAGTTTTCGTAATTTAAATGAATAATCTGTTACATTTGATTAACCAGTTCGTTAACCAGCCATTTTTGACCAATGGTTCTGGTTTCATTCTTTGAAACTATTTTTGAAATAATAAAAAATTCCATTTCCCACCAAAACTATATTGCACTGGGAAAAATTTAATGAAGAAACACAAATTATAGACATTAGGGATTCTTGAGAGGAAGATAGTGCACATGAAATATGACAGTTTTTAAGGTTATGTTAAAAATCTGACGTTTTCATCTGCGCATGTACCAGAAAAGCGCGGAACTATTTAAAATTATATAATTTACTCTTACAATAAAAATTTTTGTCAATTACAATTACGTCAATATTATATTTTTTATGAAGTTAGGTATTTCTGTAAATCAATTTAATTCATTTTAAAGAAGAATGCAAAGTGGTTGTTGACATTAATCTGTATAATTATTCATAGTACTTATTGATTTCAAAAAGGCCCGCGCTTTTCGGCACATGCGCGGTTGAATATATGAATAGCCATCTATCGGATATCAACGAACTAAAAAGGAACCCTAAAAAACAGTTATATTGGAGTCTAAGTTCTAAATGATGCCAACTTTTTCTTGAGCCACAACATCACCGAACCCTCAGTTTTTTCTGTGTAAAGAAGAGAAGACTACTGAGATCGTTTGGTCATAAGCTTCGAGAGTTATCACATTTAAATTTTCCATCTATTCCAGAAAATTTGTATGAAAAAAGTAAAAAGTGTTTGAAATTATTTTTAGCATTCGGCTTAGTTTTAATCAAATGAATCCAAACGACCGTCGACGCAACCCTGGGCCAGGGTTGGACCGACGGTCGGCAAAAGTGAGGTTACTTCCAGTGGATAATATTACACCGATGGTCGGGCCAACTATCGCCCAGAGTCAGGCCGACCGTAGTGTTATGGTTATTTTGAGCCAATTTGCCAAAGCCCAAATGACCGACGACCCAACTGTGGGCCAGAGTTGGACCGACGGTCGGCAAAGGGAGGTTACTTGCACTGGATAATATTACACCGATGATCGGGCCAACCATCATCCAGAGTCGGGCCGACCATATTGTTATTTTGAACCAATTTGCCAAGGCTTAAACTGCCGTCGACCCTACCTTAGGCCACAGTTGGGCCGACGGTCGGGTGAATTTTGGAAGCCATTGTCGGCTTCTAACGTTAGCCCAACTGAGGTGGCTTCGATCTGCTATAGTTGGGCCAACCTTGGTCAGCAAAATTCGGTTGCCAAAGCCGGCCCGACCTTGGGCCGACCGTCAACTCTCGCTGCCAACCCAAATTCGCACCTGGGTAACTCTTTGTCGGAATTAAAGAACTCATCTCAGGTCTTTTATTCGTAGTAGAACTACACTCTATTCGTAGGAATTTTAAATTGATTTCAATGGTTTCAGAGGAATTTCATAAATTTTCAAGAAATCCTCAGATCTTAAAGCTTTTTGAGAATTTCTCGGGATTACTGTAATGCTTTCTACTGAATTTTATAATAATATTTTCATTCATTTTTCAAAAATTTGCTTACAATAAATCCAGGACTGTGCAGTATTTCAAGATTTTTTTTTCATTCTTACGCATCCGAAAGTATTTACAAAATCTTAAAGCACTCAATATCTCCAACGGTCAAACTTAAACAGAAAAAAAAAACGCGCTCGTAATTGGACTCCTTCCATACAGCCCTTTGTCAAAAAAATCAGTCGGTCTCTAGTGCCCTCAGAAGTCAATCGTTTTTTTTAAATAGGGAAAGAACCAAATATAAAATATAAAGTTTTAAAATTTGATTATTTTTCTATAAACGCTTTTGATGTATGCAGATGGGAGCATATCAGCTCCTATCTAATAAAACGCTGCTGAAGGCTGGTGACCTTCTCAGCATAAATCATCAACCTATAGAGACTCTTCGTTTCCTTTCTCATGTCATAACCCCCCTCCCCCCTCCCCAGTAACAGAAGTTTTGGTAGGACTGACGTTACAGCTTGACTCCACCATACGACAAATCACTGCTTAATTCGGACATGATTTCGACTCACAAAACAAATCTCGCGCATACGGGTGATAGTTGGGAGTACAATATAAACATGAATAATACAAACAATAAAGTAGCCTCGGAATGGACTGAAACTTGGATTAACGAAAAGCATGCACACGGTAAACGTAAAGGTCGAGTTTCGGGCGATGAATGGAAACTGGGTGTTTGGAATGCTAGAGGAGTGAATGATCTTAAAATAAGGGAACTAGGAGAAACTATGCACATAAGGAAACTAGATATTCTTTGTGTACCGGAGACGAAGAAAAAGGGTTGCAAAAGTAGAAACATAGAAAATGGGGTGTTGAAAGGCGGTTTTGAAATATGGTCAGGAGTAGATAGTGAATCACATCGTAGTCAAGGGGTCGGTTTAATTAAGAATGAAAAAGCCAGACAACATCTCAAAGATCATGATTTTGTATCACCCAGATTGCTATGGGCTAGAATGAAGGTAGGAATCAGAAGATTATTTATCATAGCGTGCTACGCACCAGTTGATAGCGATTAAAGGGAAGTTCAGAACGCCTTCTGGGATACTTTAAATGATACGATAAGTATTTGCGATCAAGGTGAAAGAATAATTCTGCTAGGAGATATGAACGAATGGGTCGGTGGCCATCGTCAGGATACAGTTACAGAAAGAGGGCTAGGTAATTTTGGAGATCCAACAAGAAAAAATTATAACGGAGAAAAGTTAGTTAGCTTATGCTTAGAAAAGGGTCTATTTGTTACAAATATTTGATTCAGACATAAAATGATCCACATGTACACCTGGCGTAAAGGAAACAGCCACAGTATAATTGACTTTGTTATTGCGGATGGAAGATTAAGAGAACTAGTTAAAGATACAAGAGTCATGAGGGGTTCCGAATGCAATACTGTTCATTACCTTTTAGTCTGCAAAATAAACTTAGGGTGGGGATGGAGAACATTGAAAACAAAGAAAACGAAACAAACACGAATAAAAATTGAAAATATACAGAGACCAGAAGTGCGAATAGAGTTTCAAAAGAGGTTAACTGAACGCATAGATAGGGCAACGTGGGAAGCGCTTATAAGCAATAAAGATATAGAGGGCGCGTGGACTTTGTTACGGGATATATCATTGTCAAAACTGCGACCGAAGTGTGTGGTACGGCGGTTGTAGGAATAAAATCGGGTGACGCATGGTGGAATGATGAAATTGAGGCCGCCCAGAAAGAAAAGAAAGTAGCGCACAATAAAACGCTGAACATGACAGGTCTTAGCGACGAGGAGTAATATATTAGTAATATATTAAGTAAGTATGCGTACTAAAACGAGGGGCCAACTCAAAAAACGGAGTGGTTCTTCGAGACGACCAAAGCCAGAGTGGTCGTTTTAGACGATCACTTTAAAAGTCGATTTTTTATCATACAGGTATCGAATGTGCTTTCAAGAAAGGCGAGGACGATCCCATGAGAAAAGGCACCCTGCTGGTTTCTTACATTTGCTTTCTAGTATTAAAAACTGTCTTCAAATATCGCAATTTGCATGAAGAGATAAAAAAGCACATTCTTTTTTCAAATTGTAAATAATTACAAATAGTTCAACTAACTACCTCTAATTGAAATCACTTCATTATCTTTATCAGCACTGAAGATAGTACAGTTGTATATTTATGTACAAAAAACGAACAATTTGTTATATTCTGCAAATTTTTCAACGGAAATTTGTTTAAAAATGTTTGAAGTACTACCAGGATTTTTTTCAATGAAAAACTATCTTCCAAAGTTCACTGAATTTGAAAGTTGTCCAATTTCCTTACTTTTTAACAGATTTTCGGGTCTATAAGCTATAACAATGATTTTAGCATATTCGTTTCAGGCTCACGAATGTACAACATTTTGAACTTTGAAATGATCCTTGTCACTGCTAACACTAGCTGATAATCTTTATACAATTTGTTTATAAAATTTACATATAATACTAACAATAAATGATAAACTTTCCTTGATAAATTCTTACAATTCTCACTTGCAGCATAAATTAAGGACAACTAAGAGATAACTTTTTTTTTTTACTTCAAATGTTCGCAATGGGAATTTATTTGCATAATTTGTTACCACAATTAACAAATAATATCGGTAGATATATTTTTGTCATAAAGTATCACTTTGTCGATAAAAGTAAGTAATGTTAATTCTGAAATATCCCTTACAAACGAGCAATCTATAATTTCCAGTGCTTGTTAATAGAAGAAGTTTATGAAAATTATCATTGCAATTCGGCAATTTTTTCCATTCACGCACTTCTAAATATTAAACATAAGCCATGCTAAACATGGAAAAAAGTTTTTCAAGAAAGTAACAAAAAAATGTGCAGCTTCTATCGTTTGTGAGTGGTGACACTGACAGCACAGGGCAGCGAATGGTCTCACTTAAATGAGATTAAAATTAAATAATGATCAAAAACTTACCAAATTTAATAATGCACACATTGTTGCGAGTTTGGATTAACCAAAATAAAGTTAAATATAATTGATTTAGATTCAAATTTTTCATAAATTAGGAGAAAATTGTGAAGAGCAAAACAGCGTTCACATTTAGAGACATTCAACTATCAAATTTCAACAAGTCTTTATAAAGTCATCCATTAAAGGTTAATTAGTACATTCCTAAAGTCGATGAATATGGACATTAATCATAAGGCGCTAAATTTTGAAAATCCATTATAAATAAAATTGTAAGGTAAAATTAGTTTTTACATAACGGACTATAAAAATCTGGAAGCCTGGAGTTGTGGCATCTATGATTAACGCATTTTGACATAGTTAATGTAGAAAGATTCAATAGTTAAACGTTTATGTCAATTCTTTTCACAAGCTAGAATCTTTGGATGTTTTGGAAATCAAAATCATGCCCAGTCTCAATTCTATGTCTTTCGAGTGCAGTGATGTTCATCTATATTTGAATTACGACGTTGATTTTCTTCAATTCTATAACGTAATGGTCTACCTGTGTGTCCAGTATAACATTAGTCACAGTTGAAACAGTCGAAACAGTGAACAATATTTCTTTTATGAAAAATATCTAATTTATCCTCAGGAGAACGAAATAAGTTGAAATTAGACTTTGTTGGTCTGGAAATAACCTTAATACGTTTTCGTCTTGATATTGTAGCTATTTTATCGGTAATACCAGAAATATATGGAGCTACTGTAAAAGTGGATATTCATTACTAACAAAAATTTGTCGCAGTACTAGTTGTTAGTTTATTGTAATGAATACTGGGCATACGCCCAATTACAAGGGGTTGGTAAAGTGAATCGTCTAAATAATAATATAATAAATATAATAATATAATAATAATATAAAAATAATTCCCTAATCTTGAATGCATTGACTGTGAATCAAAAATATTATTTATGTCTCATCTCGATTTGAAAGCTAGTATTTGAGCCACCGAACTCTCCTTTTTTACTGTTTGAAGTACCATATCATTATAAGCTGGGCATTCCATAACAAAGTGACCCAAAGTATACATTTTATGAGAGATTACACATTTGCCAGAAGCTGTCCGTATCAAATTCATATTTCAGACCGTTCCAGGAAATTCTCGTATACCCAGTACCGGTTAACCTTATCTGACAGAGCAAGCTCAATTTACAGCAATCAATATCGTTATATAAGTAATCATTTGACGAGACAATGCTCTTAAAAATACAAGAATACTTTGAGTTATTCACAGCAATTGAGTCATCATTTCTAATTTTTCCTTGTAATTTCAGCATTATCTTGTCAATGTCATGATTTACAGTTTCTGCACATTGCTTTTTGAATACATATTTATAACCTAATTTTTCTAAAATTCTGTAGCTGCAGCAACCTATTGGAAAACGCCTTTTGTCAGTCTCTTATCAGGTATATCCAGTACCTTAATCCACCATTTGATTGCTCTTCTCACGCACTCATACTCTAACTTGTATCTATTCTTTTCTACACTGTTAAAAATGTTTGAAATTCTCCAACACTTCTACAATACAAGCGTAATGCAAAATTGCAAACACGGTAATGGAATGCCGAAATTGCAATACATGTATTGTAAGTGTCGTAAATCGTGAAGCCACCGTCGGGAATTCTAATACATGTATTGTATCGTTTATAAGTCGAATGTATCGCTGCATGATCCGTTGCATTTGAAAACCACAATATTATGTATTGTAGCGTTACCCTACATTTCGGAAATGAACTTCCAATACATTTAGTGGAAGTTCTGTGAGGAAATTCTTAACAGTCTACTCTTATCATGTAATTGGGAGTGGAACAAGGGAGATTCAGTAGCGACTTAAGTAGGGGAGAGTGGGGAGTTGTGGGCCGTGGGGAGTCGTGGTCCATCTCAATCTGCACCATGTTGTGGGTGGTAGGATTGCTTTAACCACTGCCAAGAAACTCTCTTTGTGTGAGCTCACTTTGTGAACTCGACTCATAGTATCAACAAGGGTAGTTATTAATTTGGGCATTGTTGATTAATGAAATCAAAATAAAAGTTTTTGTTCAACTCAAAAGGTTGATATTCGGAATCCCGTTGTGCAGCATATTGCAAAGGTAAGTTAGTGCAAAATATTCCTTGAGCAATTGGCTTCAAATTCCATCAAACACTTTCGGTGAAATATTCAATGTGTGTATGGCAATTCGGTTATTTCGTAAACGTCGGCTGTGGGGAGTTGTGGTCCATCATTAGTGGGGAGTCGTGGGCCAAACGTTCTTAATGCGTATTTCACACGTGCATACATTGTGAATCAGAATAATTTTTTGTTAATCTTTTTAGAATAATTAATTTTTATTTACTTCAAGTTTAATAAACATTAAATATTGAAATATGCCATTTTTATTTTATTTTTTGTCATGGCCCACAACTCCCCACCAAAATTACAAATATCAGTTTTCATAAGATTGACGTCATCCTAAATATTTCTGGCGCATTAACGAATTTTATTAATTGTGGTCTCCAGTTGATATATTGGGAAGTGTACTACAAATACCAGTTCATACATTGACAATTTATCGATTTTCAGAGAAGTTATGTCTTAAAAACAAAGCGTGGCCTACAACTCCCCACTCTCCCCTATTTCATTTGGACCGTTTCAATAACATCATGATATCTCAGTGATTAAATTTCCGCTGTATATAATGAAGTCGCCGAAGTTACAGAATTAAAAATATGATTAGCTGCTATTATTGATTTTGGCTTTGCCCTATGAGTTGTCGGCCGTGTCACGCCAGTGGCTACGTTAGCCTTAGAAATGCGATCTTTTGCGTTTTCACTGTAGGCCCCAATACTTTGGAAGATCTGACCTCGATAGCAATATGACTTGACTTGCTGAATCTCTTTCGCCTCCAAGGTAAATTTATTAAATTTTTTATTATTTCTACTTTTGCGGGAAGCCATAATTTTGGTATTTTTCACATTTCGTTTAAATTACAATAATGGCTCAAAATATTTAATTTCGACTGAGCATCTATTGGGGATTTTGCCAAAACAATATCGTCCGAAAATGCTCAAATCAAAATTTCTAGTGTAACTCTCAACCCTACACCGGTTGCCCTAAAAAGTGAAATCTCTAAAAAAAAATCAATGTCACTTACAAACAATAAAAATAAAATTGCACTCATTGATTCCCCTGTTGGGTTCCTGCGTTAATTGTCATGCCTCTACATTTATCCCCATTTATCTCATAATGCATAAGAAGGCTCCCATAGAGGCTTATGATTGTTCTAAGAAGTTTGATATTCAAGTCCAATTTCCTGAGCTTCTTCCATAGCAATTTATGATTAACCGAAGGGAATGCCTGCTTAAAATCCACGAAGATTGCGAGAAGAGTTCTGCCTTTTCCGCTATTACCAAGTGAATCACTGTATTAAGTATGAATATATTATCGGTGCAACTGCGCCCTTTCCTAAAACCAGCTTGACCTTCCAGTATGTCAATGTCATCTTTAAAATGGTGCTCTGATGTTCCTGTTATCATTCTCAAATGATCAGAAAGAAAATCAGCTAATTTGGAAATAGGACTATTTATGGTTCATATATGATTTTTTATTCTATCTATTAATAATAATATTATTAGACTTTTCAATAGCGGCCGTATACTCAAATTTAGCTTCTATAAATTTAAATTTATCTGATATTAAATTTAACATTTGCTCAATATATTGAGATTTACTTATTGCAACAGTTGTCTTACCTTTATCTGATTTCAAAAAAAATAATATCAGTATTATCTTTGATAAATTTTATTGCTGGACTAAAAAGTAAGTTATGAAATTTATGTTTGTTTAAAACTGGTGAATTGGGAAAATTTAGAATAGTCTGAGAGCATTGGACTCGTAGTTCATTCCTAAGGATAAATGAGATATATTGCATAAAAGAAATATTGTTGACTGTTTCGACTGTTTAAACTGTGACTGTTGTTACATTGGACACACAGGCAGACCATTATATTATAGAATAAGAGAACATCAATGTCATAATTCAAATATAGATAATAACACTGCCATCGAAAGACATAGAATTTAAACTGGTCATGATTTTGATTTTCAACATCAAAAGATAAACTCTCACCCTCTCTCACCCTCTCTCACCCTTGTGAGAAAAAATTTAAATAAACGTTTGACTGTTGAATCTTTCTATATTATAACAAGGAAAAATGCATTTATCTTACATAGATACGTCAACTCCAGGCTTCCAGATTTCCATAGTTTATTATGTGAAAACTAACTTTAATTTAAAATTCTATCTATAATGGATTTTCAAAATTTAGCGCCTTATGATTAATGTCCATATTCATTGACCATAGGAATGTACTAACTGACCTTTAATGGATGACTTTGTAAACACTTGTAGAAATTTGGCAGCTGAAAGACTCCAAATGTAAACGCTGTTTTTCTCTTAACAATTTTCTCCTAATTTATGAAAAAATGTGAATTTAAATCAATTATATTCAACTTTTTTTTGTTTAATTGAAAATCGCAACAATGTGTGCATATATTAAATTTGATAAGTTTTTGATCATTTTATAATTTTAATCTCATTTCCGTAATTTCGTAACTTAACCTTACATACAAAAATTTTCCCTCTTTCACATAATTTTAATTCGCTTTATTACAACAGTTTTATTAATTGAAACTATTGTCAACGTTAATATACAAATTATATCTCAATTCTTCTTTCGAATTAAATTTTCGATGAAGAATCACATTTTTGGATGAAGGATGATCCAATAAGCTCCGATTTATTCAAATTAACAGCTCTTTTAGTTGTCATTTCAGTTGATGTCAGGTAATGATTACATTACTATACGTGGGATTTGTGACGATTAGATAATTTTTATTCATTTATTATTTTTTATTTGAGGAATGTTTCTTGTTATCATTGTTTATTACAATTTTTCAAACTTCTACTTTTACGGTTATGAATATTTATTAAACAAGAATGTATTTATTCATTTGAATTAATTCTTTATAATAAATTTTTACTACAGGCTTAAAAAGGGATCACATAGAGTCCGAAACGTAGCCAATCCAAACTTAAGTTTCGTTTTTTGTTTATTTGACCTTTAACACCGAAAATTTATGTAGACACCAAAGAAGAGGTCGGAACTGTAGAAGAATAGTTAATGTATATTGTTGTTCTAAAAAATTCTTTATGATAGCGCTGATATGAAATGTGCCAAAAAAAGGGTTTTGGTGGCACTTTTTTTAATTCTCGACTTCCGAGGGTTCCCAAAACGAGCTGGAAGTCCTGAAAAATCTGCAAAAATGCACAGACGTTCCTTGAAGTGTCCATAATGTAAAGCACTGTTCCAAACTTTGAAATATGAAATTGTTTACTAATTACAGACCGTTTTCGACAAATATATCATATTGGAAAGAAATAATGATAGGAAGATATTTTATGGCTTAAGATGTGAAGCTTTGTAACACGATTGAAGTACAGTTTGAGAAAATGAAATTAGATCAATATTACGCGAAATAAACCTTTACGCATATTTCGGGATTTGATGAGAGTAGCCACCGTATAAAAAGTGTTAGAAAAAAAGTATCCATTTCACAACAATAGGGACCTCAGAATGAAGGGGATACCGGCTCATGCACTGGTCAATAACTGGGAGGGAAAAAGGCAGGGACGTCGGTACCACTTCTTTCTGAGGTCCCTATTGTTGTGAAATGGATACTTTTTTTCTAATACTTTTTATACGGTGGCTACTCTCATTATGTCCAGAAATATGCGTAATGCGTTAAGGTTTATTTCGCAAAATATTGTTCTAATTTCATTTTATCGAATTGTACTTAACAGGGAAACGGCCTGTAATTAGTAAACAGTTTCATATTTCAAAGTTAGGAAAATTACGTTGCATTCTGGACACCTTAAGAAGCGTATGTAAATTTTTTCAGATTTTTCAAGACGTACAGCTCGCTTTGAGAAGCTTCGAAAGTCGAGGCATAAAAAAGTGCCTCCAAAACCTCCAAAGTGATAAACATCATCGACTCATATTTCAAACGGCCCAGCAGTCTCATAAAATATTAATTTCGTTAATGATTACTTTTTCCCTATTTTTCTTTCATAGATCCTCATGAACCGATAAATTACAAGATTTTATGTATTATCAAATAAATTTTTAATAGCCTTATCAACTGTTTCTAGTTCATACATTTCTTTCTACTCGAAGATTTTTATTTCTATAGAATATCGTGATTCAAAAACATTTTACTTTTGCTTAAATCCAACTTCTTAACGGAAGAAGTATAAAATCGTACTTTGTTTACTTTTCAGTTAATGGTTATTAAAATTCTAGCCTAACTATTATTTTTCCAAGATATTTAATATCATTTAAACAACTTTCATTTGTTTGATCAATTTATTATCATGTAATATCGTGAATTATTGGTATGTTCTTACTGACTTGGCCTAATTTATAAATGTTAATAGTGAATTATTTTATTTTAGTTGTATATTCATTGTTTGAATAATTGATAATTGTTTGAATGCACTTTTTGTCAGGGTGAAGAAACTAATTGTTGAGATAATTTCTCATAGTTTACAAGAATTATTTCCTATTGATGCTTCTATATTTCTGCTCACTTTTTGCGTGTTTTTTGCCTCGCGACTTTTTCTGTCTTGCCACTTACTTAAAGCAACAAATCGTTGTGTACAATTTAAAAATTAATCATTGTTAACGATTAGTTTCAAGACCTTACTTTGAGAATTCTTCAATTCTTAATCTAAGTATGGAATTGCTTTATTTTTAACTCTTCAAGTTTGAATTCACTAAGTTTGATAATTTCCAATTATAAAGCATATAATTTTCTAAGCACATATTTGAAGTAATTAAAATTTAAAGGTCCACGATATTTCTCACGAAATTTGAAATTCTAAAACTTCAAGCAGTGATAGTGGCAGTAATTTTTTGTATATCACATTTTTAGTAAAAAATACTATTAGTATACTATTCAAATACGTGGTTGCGAGTCGAGAATCTCCCGAAAATCCAGCACTCAATTCAAGGGCGGATCCAGAACATTTTTGGAACGAGGCGATTGCGAATTTTCTAAAGAAATGGATGGCCGAATGAATGGACCAGTAATCAACGAAATTTAATAATTTCGAAATGAAATCTTCACTTCTTGAAGGATATTTTCAAATAGAATATAATAAGGTGATTAAATGGTTCTGGACATGATTTCACATTTTTTCTCATAATTCGAGAACCAGTGAATCTTTTATTACTCTTTTGGTCTTATATTAAAGATGAGATTTCAGACTTTAATTTAGCGAAGTTCTATTTTTTTCCGTTGACTCCTCTAAATCATCCACAATGCGGAATTTTACAATAAAAAATTGATCAAAAACGAAAAATAGGTCGGTCTTTCTCAAATGCTATCTGAGCTTCTATTTATCATTGTGAAGTTTGTAACAATTATTTTATTTTAGAAAATTATTTAACATTCAATTGTAAAAAATTTTAAAAATGTAGACTTTAGATTGGTTTCAGTTGGAATTTAGAAATGATAAAAACGTAAATTTAAATAATAAGGAGCGTCAAATCAAATTTATAGTTTTAAAATACGATTAAGTAACGTTCAGAAAAGCTAAAAGAAATTAAATTGTTAAATAACGAGTAAGGTTAACAAGTATTGACAAGTCAAAGGTTTTCACTCAGGATTAAAATATCGATGTATTCAAAGTTAAAATAAATACACATACAGAAACATTTCGAGCAACCAATTCACCTTCAAATTAGAATCATACACTTACTAGCCTCGTAATTCGAATTTATCGGTTAATACCCCGCTAAAGCCTATATAGAAAAATAAGATTCACACCGCGATGAATAAAGTTTAAGAGAATCGATTGTAATAAATAGAAAATTCGCACCGCCAAATAAATGTTGAGATATTAAATTTATATAATCATAAAAATTCGAACGGCTGATAAAAGTCGAGAGATTCAATTGCAATCAATGTAAAATTTGCACAGTGAGCAGAAATCGGGCGTAAATTTAAAGATAAGACAAATTATTTATGATCCAGGAAGCTTTTAGGATACTTATAACACATTTGACGCCTATCCGTTGATTTGAGATGGAAAATTCGACGATGGCACAATAGCCAAACTCCAAGATATCCAGCGATTTTTGAATTCGTCTTCAAAAAGACAGGAGTTGCCTTTAACAGGCGTTATTGAGGCGATTGCGTCCAAAAATCATCAAGATGGCTCATTTGTCTGATTGCTTGTGCTCACAGTAATAGAAATTGCTCATTACAAAACACCACACTATTAAACACAATGAATGAGGAACAAAATATTTTAGAATTGTTTCTCTAAAAATCACACTTTTGAAAATTCATCACGGTCTACAATAAACAACAGATCGAATCTCTCTAAGTACGTAGAGTGTGGTGCGGATTTGATTGCGATGACCCAAAAGAAGACGATCGAATGAATAATCATCAGAAGGTCTTATTCCTCGGTACCGCGCAATCACAGAAAAAACTGGTGTTTCTATTAGAACCAATTTTTGGTTCCAAAGGAGCTGCAACAAAAACGAACCTCTCTTGCTGAAAAGGAACCCAAAATGATAAATGGTTTCTAAATGAACCCAATTGTGGATTCAAATGGTTCCAATAGAGCCTTTTTCTCACTCCTGCCTTGACTCACTTCACAGATTGCACAAGTTAATGATGCACATTTTGCTTTATAATTTTAATTAAATAATATTGCACTGGAAAAAATTTAATGAAGAAACTAAAATCATAGACATTAGTAATTCTTGAAAGGAAGATATCGCACATGAAATGTGACAGTTCTTAAGGTTATGTTGCAAATCCGAAGTTTTCCACTGCGCATGTACAAGAAGCGCGGGACTATTCAAAATGATATAATATACACTTGCAATATTAGGTTATTATACATTTTTTTCAAGAAGCTAAGTATTTCTATAATTCAATTCAATTCATTTTAAATAAGAATAAAAAACTTTTTTTAACATTTATCTGTGTGACTATTCATAGTATTTATTGATTTCAAATAGGCCCGCGCTTCTCGGCACATGCGCAGTTAAAAACGTTGGCAAACGCCGATGGCCATCTACCGGATATAAACAAACTAAAAAGGAACCCTTCATAAGAGTTCCTTTAGAGCCTAAGTTCTAAATGATCCCAAATTTCACTTGAGCCGCAACATCACTGAACCCTCAGTTTTTTCTGTGATCGATCTTGCCCCACTCCCATCTTTACATATGTCGTTACAGGTTTTCGGTGATAGGCTCTGTTTCGTCAATTCTCTCTAAATCTGAATTAGTGAAATTTCACTAATTGATAGTGAAATTTCACTAATTCAATTAGAGAGAAGTCGGCCTCTCACGATTAGTAGAAAACTACTAATTTGATTAGTGGAAATTGTCCACTTGTGAAATTAGGGAAATTCCACTAACCAATTAGTAATCCCTGTAATTGCAGTGTGTACTAATTGAAGAGTGAAAAGTCACTAATTATACAGTAAAAATCCACTAATTGTTCAGTGAAAAAATTAATTTTCTCAAAATAAATATAAATTGAAAGGAGATTATAAAAAATGCTAGAATACAAAGAATATGCACTGTAATAAATTCATGTACGTTTTATTGGCAATAAAACAGAATATTTGAAACAAAAAAGTACATTGATATTCAATGATGTTGTGCTTTTGGCCAGGTATGTATGTATACCATTAAGCAATTTCCCTTTCGTGGTAGGCGTGACACTACCCGCTTCGGGTAGTGTTTCTAGGTGGATAGTTTCTTGAAATAAATAACTACAAGTGTGGGCTCACCACATTCACGACGAGCCAACAACACCCAGTAGTATTCCCGAATGGTCACCCATCCAAGTACTAACCGCGCCCAACCCTGCTTAACTTCAGTGATCTAACGAGAACTGGTTTTTTCAGTGTGGTATGGCCGTTGGCGATAATAAATAAATAAATTGATCTTGAATTCCTTTTTGTCTACTGGCCATAGTTAAATAGAACAATAATATGATAATTTCAGGGTGGCCGCTGGACCGGGAATCTTATGAGATCGGGAAAAACCGGGAAATAACAGTGCATTTATTTTTTGACCAGGAATTTTACAAATTTAAAAATAGCCTTTCCAACCTGTATTTTAACCCTTCTTAAATAATTAGATGAATTGTTATATTTTATAATTACAGGAGACACGCTAGTTGACATATGGGAAAGAAATCAGTTAAGATGGTTCGGGCATCTTGAAAGAATGAAAGATGAACGACTGACGAAGCAAGTATATAAAGGTAAAGTAAATGGCAGAATGCCCAGAGGTAGACCGCCGAAAGAATGGTTAGAATCTGTAAATGAGACACTAATACGAAGAGACATAAGAAGCCATAGAAATACAAGAGCCTGCATGAAAAAATGCATGGACGTGAATGAAGCTAGAGTAGTATGCCAGGACAGAAATGTGTGGCGACAAATAGTTTATAAACAGAATGACAATAGGGTGAATGATGCCTGAAACAAAGACCTTGGATACTAATGGGCCCAAGTGGGGAACCATACATAACAATTTTGTGAGGCTCCTCACTTGGGGTGATCGCTAGAGAGATTGATCAACAACCTGGGTCGGAGCAGTGTTGCGGAGTGAACGCCTACCCCGAAAGGGAAGTGGCTTAATGGTATAATAATAATAATAATAATAATTCAGGTTAGAATGCGTAATTCGAAAATCTTCCACTTTAAAAATTTTCCATTTCAGATTTAAATTTTCAAGCGTACATTTTAATTTGAAGAATTTTTAAATGAACTTTTACATACTTAAGCTATTAGAAATTAGAAGCGTGTGAAATTGATGGTTTTGGATAAAAAACCATTTTTGGTTGATCAACTGTAAATATAAATTAAATTAATGATTTTAAAAATTAAACTGTACTTTAAGGATTAAAACAATGCGAACCTCAAATAGCGTGGCATCAAGTGGCACGCAATGTCATATGAGGATATGACTTCAGATCGGTCAAAATCGTTGCAGTTCACTAATTCGTTAGTGAGCGCGCTAAGTTACTAATGAATTAGTGAAGCGAAGCTACTAAATAATAGTGAACCATGTTTACTAATTGAGATTAGTAAAACTTTTACTAATTTATTAGTGAAATATTTACTAATTCAAAGGTAAAACATCAAAATATTACTATTTGGTTAGTGAACCATACATTTACTAATTCAATTAGTGAAATTTTCACTAATTCATATTTAGAGAGTTAACTTCAGATTAAGCGACATTTTTTTCTCGCGGGGAAATTTAAATAATTCGCATGCCTCAAATTTTTCATAACCAAACGCTTCTATACATGTACTCGCGAGAGCAAGGCTTTAGTAAAAATGTGTTCTCGAGAAACTTTCTGAAATTTATTCGAATGTGCAATAAGTTGTCCAAGTATTTAAAAATCGGTGAAATATGTGTTTGGTCTTTGTGAATTCGGCATGAAGTTCCACAAAATGTATTCAACCCAAAAATGATTTAAGAATGTCTATTGTCTAACATAAATATTTTTATCACTTATCAAGTAAAAAAAAGTAAAAAAAAAGTAAAAAAATTGTGGAATTTTTGTAGAAATTCTGCATTATTTCTATAGAAAAATCGGCAGCAGAATTTCTGCAGAATTCATACACGATGCAGAAGTTCTGCAAAATCATCACAAATTGTGGAATTTTTTTAAAGAAAGGTCAGGAAAATATTGCAGAACATTACTAGGGGTGTGCCAAAAATTCGGACTTAGAAGTTTGGAGGATTTGAGTCGAGTTTATTAGTTTTTGAGTCGAATCAACCTGTACTGAATCAGTTCGAGATTTCGCCAGGCTTTTCATGTGGCTTCAATATTTTTACAGTCTTCTGTATATTCATTTCAGATTGTTTGTTTACTAATTGATGTGAATGTCTGTCTGTTTACTAATCAATTGTTTAGAAAAGCAATACAAATTTTACCTCCGCCCGGTTTCAAACCAGGTGCTTTTCCATTTGACGAGTGGGCGCGTTATCAATTACACAACCAAGGCTTTGATAAACCTGAAGATTTTTTCTCCATTTTCTAAAAACTGGACTAGTGGATCAATCAAATTCTACATAACTCAATTACATTATTTTTCAGAAAAAATATCTTTTGCTAAAATTTGTCCGGCATAAGTAGTATTTTCTGCAAAAAATGTTTCCTTCTAACTTATTTCTCCAGAAGATATTTCTGACGATCTTATTTATACTTAATTTCTTTTTCTGGAGAATATGTCTGCAGCACTTTTCTTAAAAAAAAAAATTCTGAACACATTAAAGCAGAGAATATTTGCGTCGAACACATTTCCGTAAAAAATATTTCTGTTGTGCATATTTTTTAATAAAAAAGGAATTTCCTTAAATATTATACAGCCGAGGCATGCAGATACGGGTATCGTAAGTTACAAAGTTTCTGGCCGTTTGCTTTAAATGTGAATTTTCTTAAATTGTTAGTATAGTAGTTTACATATATTCACTAATACATGAATATGACATATATTATTTATGTGTGCATATAACCATTTCCTCGCAAGTTATGGAGTAGAGTACTAAGCCAATCTGATGAAAAATATTTCACTATTCACCCCAACTTTCGGGACGAAGAGACACTTCCTTTCATCAATTTTGAATGTTTTCAAATATTGGAAAAATGAGTAATATTTGCAATTTGAATTTTTGCAATTTTATGTATAGTTTATTTGAAAATTTCTGAATATTGATCAGGGAACTACTGACGTAATTGAAGAGGTAGACAAGGATGTGTCAAGTACATGAAAAAAAAAGAAAAAATAGTTCAGAAATATGAGAAGTTAAGTGGAGTAGGCCTACAGGGGATACCATTTTCTCCAGGTTCCAATGAGTTAGAAGTACGTCATTGAGTTATATCAGGGAAAATTTTTACTGATCAATCAGTGAGAACCCATTCTTTCTCGAAGCAGATGTATTTCCGCGAATAAAGAAAATAAATTATCAGAAAGTAAAATAATGTGAGAATTGTCATTTTTGTAAAAATGTTGTAACTACTTGTTATAACTTTCAAAACTGGCCGAATTTAAGAAAAATTCCTCTAGTTTCAATTAGAATTATTTTTGTAGTTTTCTAGATTTTTTAAAGATTAAAAAAAAAAATGTTGGAAAATTACAAAAATAATTCTACTAGAAACTACAAGTTTTTGCTAGATTTCGGACATTTTTGGGAAATTTTACACATTATTGTAATTTTTCTAAAAAAATTTCTAAAAAAATTACAATTTTGATATTTTTGTACTTCATGGTTCCTTCTTACACCCACACGTTAAGTTGGAAAGGGGTAGGGGGTTGACCAACATTATTTCTGTGACCATTTACAGAGGTGCGTTCGCGCCCCCGACGAAACGTTCCAAAGTAATAGGAATTTGACCCACATTATTTCTGTGAAAGTTCGCAGGGGTGCCTTCTTGTCCACCACGAGACTATGGAAAGGGGTAGAAGTTCGACTAGAATTATTTCTGCGACCATTTAAAGGGAGGCTTTCGCGCCCTCCACAAGTCGTTGGAAAGAAATTGGAGTTTGACCATCATTATTTCTGTGACCAGTCACAGGGGTGCCTTCCCGACCGCCACGTGACACTTGAAAAATATAACAGTTTGACCAAAATTATTTCTGTGACCAGTCACTGACTTGCCTTCCTGCCTCCCACGAGACATTGGGACGAAGTGGGGGTTTGACCGACATTACTTCTGTGACCATTCACAGGACCACGTTCCCACCCATCACGATGCGTTGGAAAGGGTTTGGCGTTTGACCAAAATTATTTCCGTGACCATTCGCAGAGGTGCCTTCCCGACCGCCACGTGAAACTTGAAAAAGATAGCAGTTTGACCAACATTATTTCTGTGACCAGTCACTGACGTGCCGTTCTGCCTCCCACGAGAGATTGGGAAGAAGTAGGGGCTTGACTAACATTACTTCTGTAACCATTCACAGACGTACGTTCTCATCCATCACGATACTTTGGAAAGGGTTAGGGGTTCGACCAACATTATTGCTGTGACCAAATACAGGGGCGCCTTTCCGCCCCTCGTGATACGTTAGAAAGGGGTAGGGATTTGACCAAAATTATTTCTATGACCATTCACATTCACCATTTACAGGTGCCTTCCCACATTTCATGATTCTTTGGAGAGGGGGTAGGGATTTGAAACAAATTATTTATGTAACAAGCCACAGGGATACCTTCCCGCTCTCTGCGACACGCTGTGAAGGGGTATAGTTTGACCAACAATAACCAACCAAACAACCAATTTCTGTGACGATTCACAGAGTTGCCTTCCCGCCCTCCACGATACATTGGAATGGGGCAGGAATTTGACCAACATAATTCCTGTGACCAGTCGTTAATCATAATTCTTGAGTCACGAATCGACGCTGAAGTGTGATATATATATATGTAAAACTTTCCATCCATAGCATCAGAAGCCAAAAACTAAGTAGTATGCTCAAAACATAATTTTTATCGATACCGATAGTGTATATAGACTTCGGAAAAAACCCATAATTTTTGCATGATTTAACGTTGAACATTATATATACAAGTATTTTTTTGACCATATGTGTAATTTGCACACTAAAATACAGCAGTCTACAAGCTTTGAAAAATTTTCTGAACAGAACATTTTTCTTTTTAGAAAAACGGAACTGCACACCCTGGAAAAAACAGCCTGCAAAGAGGTTCTTTGCCGGCACCGGTCGGCTAGCCACTACGCAAATGATATAACAAAAATGAGAAAGCTCATTTTTCCCTCAGGCTTAAGATGTTTACAGCCCAACAATGTCGAAGGCGTTTTTGTTAGAGTTCGATGTTTGAATAGTGTGTACGGGACTGTCCCGGTACAAATCATCAGTCACGGACGCATTTTTGTAATACAATCAAGTGATCTGAAAAGAGCGGTATGCCTAGTTTGACTATTAAATATTATTATTATCCAAAAAATGAAGAAGATTAGTTTTCTCATCAAGGCATATTGTGAGGAAATTTTAACACTGCCCGCTGCACGAATGACCACCCACGCCAGCTAAAAAAAGTTCACCAGAGTCCAAATTTTGAAATATATCAGACGTGGAAAGGCTTATTGATGGGAACGGCAAACTTAAGGCGCTTCGTCCGGTTTAATTTTTAGCCCATGTGTTACTCGCCCCCATTTTCCACCTACACGGATGAATTGTTCTATGTAATATTTGAACCACATAATTTCAAGGGCATAATGCCCAACCTGTCAGTCTCTTTTTTTTAGAAATTTTCTTGTTGTTTTTTTTTAATTAATCGAAAATGTGGTTCATATCTGCGCCTGGAAACGAGAAATCTGCCACCGGGAAAGTACCCCCGTTGAACCGAAAACAGGCGCTCCGAATCTGAAAGGGAATTTATCCTAATTCACCGTGACGGTTTTCGAGGTTGCTGAACCCATTGGGTCGCTTGTAACTCTTCCGCCCATTCCATTGTTGCATCCTGACACGATTCGAGCCGCTTGAACGAAATTGATAATTATTAAAATATGCAGAAATTGAATTTTAATATGCTGCATTTGGTTCATTACATAATGACGAGATGATTAAAAAAAGATAGAAAAAAAATAGGTTAACCCATTCAATTTCTTTTATCTGAGTGGTAATATTTAGTGATTGAGATTGGTCATTCGATATTGCTTGTTTATTTTATAAACAAATTTTATAAAGAAATGCATTGTTTGGTCATTCATAGACAGGAAGTAATCGTTTTTCTTTCTACTCGTCTTGAATTTACAAAAGTGGTGATGTTTATTGATGAAGAATTGTCACTCGATATTATTTTTTTTATGTTATAATCAAATTTTCTGAGCAAATGCACAGTTTTGGCATCTATAGATAGAAAGTGATCGTTTTTCTTTCTAATCGTCTTAAACTTACATTAACGGTGATATTTAGTGACAAAGAATTGTCAATCCATATTATTTGTTTATGTCACAAACAAATTTAAGAAACAAATGCATGGTTTTGACCATTTATAGATAGGAGGTGATCGTTTTTCCTTCGATTCGCCTTCAAAGTGTCTTCAAAGTGGAGGAAATAATAAGGAACGATCACTTTCTAATTATAAATGGTCATACTATGCATCTGCTTATTAAATTTGTTTATGATATAAACAAATAATATCGATTGACGAGTCTTCGTCACTAAACGTCACCACTTATGGATTTTGAAGGCGATTAGAAAAAAAAAACAATCAATTTCTGCCTGTATGTAACTAAACTGTGAATTTATTTATCAAATTTGTTTATAAAATAAACAAACTATAATATTCAAAAAAATTTCACGATGAAACACGATCCTCTCGATAACTTTAAGCAATGCCAACTTACGAATATACTTTGCAAGCAAAATTTTCAATATGTTGACATTCTGTTAATATAATTTGAATATCACAATTACATTCGATGTCCTGTACATTATTTATATTCTTCGTATACTTCGACATTCTTTTTCGTCAGGATTTTGAAGCATGTTCGCCGGCCGCTTCGCGCGACGGCTTACACGTCTATAAATGAATTAACTGAATAGTCCATCAATTGATTAATCATCCTTGACTCTGCTTTTGTCTTTAGATAGAGACCAAACTAAATCGCCCGCCTCTAATAAATACACACCTGAATGCGAAAATTGTCAATTAATTAGTTAATTAATTGATTAATTAATTTAAAATTGCTTCATTAATCAATTGTTCGGTCAATCAATCGATTAAATACTTATTATCACTTAAGTGCATGACAATGAATTGATTAATCATCAATGGAGTAATTAATGAATTATTCCGATCTGCAATTATCTGATCTCCTCGAATCTTCTCTTGTCTTTGGATAAAGGCTAAAGTAAATCACCCGCCGACAATAAATACTGTTACCATCTCTAAAATTGCTCAAAACATGGATCGATGACATTTTTATTAGCTGATAAAATTTGGAAATGATATAATTGGAAAAAATTGAAGAAAAAGGATTAAGAAAATCGGTCAATATTCTCAGTATTGAAGGTAATCTTAAACAAAATGCAAAATTACCAAAACTGCCAAGAGAAATTGAACAGGTTAACCGATTTTTTTCTATCTTATTTTAATTGTCTCGTCATTATGTAGTGAACCTAATGCAACATATTAAAATTTAATTTCTGCATATTTTAATAATTATAACACCAACACACACAAAAAAAAGTGGGCGGTACTTTTCACTACACCTATATATATTCAGATGTATTTTGACAAGCTAAATGCGAATTCAGTGTCCGTTTTGCCCGTACACCCCCAAAATTTTGAGTAAATCGCGAATAACCGTGAAAAATCGATGAAAATCGCATTTATATACGTTGGTAAATGTTAGAAAGTATTCTCATGAGTTTTTCACACATGATTTTAGTGTATTTTGACGCGCTGAAGCCGAATCCGTTATCCGTTTTACTCGTACACCTCCAAATGTTGAGTAAATAGCGAAAAACCATGAAAACCTGTGAAGGTCCACATCCATGGATCTAGAAGCCGAAGTGTACATGGCACCAGGGTTTGGTGTTCCAAACGGTGTCTCTAGGATAACAGATCGCCTCCTAGAGTATGCAGACCTTAACCCCGCATGCGGGGCTCTGCGGGGGTGGGCTTACATTTCCGTAGCTACTCGTGGGAACAGCATGCAGATGAATCAACAGAAATTTAACCGGAGTGTATGCGAGGAGTTGAAGGGTCCGATGGATGTGACGGAGGAGCCTGTTGTTAGTCAAAAGACTGAGGCGAAACAAGATATCATGTTGGCGAAAAAAGCTTGAACAGACGCTGGAGAACTCGTCGAAAAATTGACAGACGCATTAGAAAGGATGCAGGATTTCTCTGATACGAAGAGGAATATGTTCATGCCAAACAGGCATGGACTGGAGGAAGCACAGGAACGCGAGTGAGCTGACAATGGCCGTAATAACAGCCGGTTACCGGTTTTGTTCGCGCCAACTGAAGTTGGGTGGGCGGCCAGCAAAAAGGCGAGGATAGAGGAAAGGAGGAAGGCGACGCAGAAAAAGAAGATGAGCCACTCTGGGACTCAGACAGAAGAAGCCGCGGAAACTCCCGCTCCCAAGCTAGGGAAGTGCAAACGGGAGTCCACCCTGAGTCCCATAGAGGCGAATTCTTCCTTAAAGCCTATGAAGAAGAGACCGAGTATACGCACCGCTGCGACCTCGACGCCTAAATAGTCCAAGAGCTGGTGACGTTTTTCGTGAAGTGAGAGTATAAGTCCTAGTTTTTCGCTTATAGGTCTGGGAAATGTCCCTTCTTTCGAAACCCGTGAATGCCAGACACCCTGCCTGGGGCGTTTGGACACCTGAGCCAGGTGAAAAAATCGGAAATTTGCAGTGATAGTATAAGAGCCCATTTTCTTCTAGTATCGATTATTGATGCCCCAAGTTTATTATTATTCAATCGCCAGACCGATAGCTTGGGGATAACATACTGCCAGACTCGATA
>CAKNXH010037374.1:0-11162 GCA_932178445.1 Andricus quercusramuli | reverse complement strand
ATTCTTCTTAACAAGGTGAATTATACTTTGGCAGACCCCATCTTCCCCGGAACTTATCGCGTATTTTGTAAATGACCCCTGAGGGAAAGGATGCTGACACTTAAAAATTACACTGCCTGCCTGATTTGAAATTAATTCGTTCATTTGTATGTATATTTCTAATGACAATCTATTTTTTCGGATTACGGAGTCTAATGGCTAACTCAGAAGAAGTTGAATTGACTTCTGGTGCGATAATCAAAATAGAAAAATCATTCCAACTAGGATAGGAGTGATAATTTTTATGAAATTGTAATAAATTATTAAAAACCATGACAAATGTATCTTATTAAAAAAATATATCTTCATAAAAACACTAAAAGGACTTCCGTTTCCCGCGTAAAAGTGTGTGGCAGCGGTGAAATTTGGTGCTGAGTTTTTCTGATAATTGTGGTGAAAATTGAGGTGACTGGATTGTGGATGTGTGTAGAGGGGTTCGTTTGTGAGAAGTTGATTGAGAGATAGAAAGATTGACAAGGGGGTGAGGATATTTCTAGGGATCAAGACAGATTTGTGTGGAAGTCGAGGTTAGGTGGGTTTGAGGTTTGTGACAGGGAAGACAGAGAACGATAGAAGGCAGGATCGTTTGAATTGGATTCATAGCTAGCGGAGCGAATACTAGCAAAGAAAGCAGGGATTTAGATCAGGAAGTTTTCAGTACACCGGAAGGGGAGAACAAAGAAAGGGTGGCAAGGGGAAAGTATAGGAAAACGATAGAAAAGGATAGATTTAGGGCGAAGAGCGGGGGATCGATTGAGGCATTCATCAAAAGGAAGAGAGGGGTGAGGGGAAGCAGTGAAGACAAGGAAGATATATGGGCAAGCTTGAAAAATCCAAAAATGGATGAGAAAAATAAGGGGACAGAAAGAGACAGAGCTGAGGATAAAGATCCGATGGAAAAGGAAAGATTGAAAGAAACGCGCGAAATGATAGAAGTAATGGGGATGTATGAAGAAAAGCAGAAGAAAAGGGTGGGGGAAATGAGGAAAGAAATTAGACAGGAAATGGCCGAACTTAGGAATGAAATGAGGAAATGGAAAGAAGTCAGGGAAAAGCTATAGAGAAAAGGATGCAGATTTTGGAGCAAGAACTATAAAAGAAGGAAGAGCCTAATAAAAAGGTAGATGAGTTGGAAGGTAGAATAAAAAAAATGAAAGCTCAAACCATGAGTTTGGAGGTAGGGAGAGTGGGAATAAGGAGAAGGAAAGACTGTGAAAAATAGAACAAAGAATAGAAAAGAAAAAGAGAGAAGAAAGAAAAAGAAACATAGTGATAAAGGGTCTAAGATTAGAGGGGAAGGAACTGATGGAAGGAGTGGAAGAATTACTAAAAAGGATTGATGCTAAGGTAGAGATAGAGGAAGTGCGAAGTGTTGGAAGGGAAGAGCGAAGAGGGGAGAGAATGGTACTAGTGAAACTAAAGAAATGGGAACATAAGAGGGAAGTGATGAGAAAGAAGAGGCTGTTATATGGAAGCTCGGCGTGAATGGAGGATGATTTGACATGGGTAGAAAGGAACATGCAGTATAGATTAAGGAAAATAGCGGAAGAGGAAAGAAAAAAGGGAAGAAGAACATGGGTTAAGTATGGTTGAATACAGATAGAAGGTGTATGGTGGAATTGGGACGAGGACAGGAAAGAGTTAGTAAAAAGTGAGGTATCGGGAAACTAGGAGAGCAAGGAACGGGAGGTTAAGAAATAGTGAGAAACAAAAAAAGACGAGAAACGAAAGTAGGGAAGATTGGAGGAAATGCTATTGGAATATAGCAGGCTTAGAAAGAAAGGATAGGGAGTTTATCAGAAATTTGACACAATGGGATTTAGTAGTAATGATGGAGATGTGGCTAGATGAAAAGGGATGGGAAAGAGTAAGGGGAAGATTACGAAGAGGTTACAAATGGCAGGTTCAAAATGCAAAGAGGAAGAATAAAAAGGGCAGAGCAATGAGAGGAATGGTGATGGGAGTAAGGAACGAATGTATAATAGAGAATGATACAAAGGAGTTGAAAGAACATAAAGAAGGATTAAGAGTAGTAGAGATAAATATGGGAGCAGAGAGGTGGAAGATATTGGGGGTTTATGTGAACGGTGATATGCAGGAGAAATCAGAGGAGATGAGAGAACTGATGGAAGAAAATAAGTAAGAGATTAGGCTTATAATAGGAGGTAATTTTAATCCAAGAACAGGAGATAAGGAGGAAGAGAATGGGATGAAGAGCGAGGAAGAAAATTTAGAGACAAGGTACTGAATGGGGAGGGAAAGAAGTTGATGAAGAGCCTAGGGGAGATGGGATGTTTTATCCTAAACGTAGAGGGGGATGAAGAAGGGAAATATACACGTTTAGGAGGAAAGAGGGAACGGTAATTGATTGTGTAGTAGTGTACGACGAGGTAAGAGAGAAGGTTAAGAAACTGGACGTGTGGAACTATGTAGATTCGGATCACTTTCCCATAATAGTGACAGTAGAGGGAGAAATGAGTAATAACAATAAGGCTAAACAGGAAGCAAAAGTAAAAAGAGCAGGAAGAGGGGATTGGTCAATGGAAGGTAAAGAACAGTTTGAAGAAAAAGTCAGGAATATCAAAATGGATGAAGGAAATGTAAACGAGGAAATGGAAATAATGGTAGGAGAATTAAAAGGAGTATTAGAGTGCACAAGCAAAAAAGAAGTCAGTGAAGGAGGGGATAGAAGTGCATGGGATGAGGATTGTAGACAGAAGAAGAAGAAAGTGAGAAGGGTATTAAGAAAATAGAGAAAAGGGACAAGTAGTGGAGAAGAATATAGGAGGAAAAAGAAGGAGTATACTGAGTTGTGTGATCAAAAAAAAGAGGAGGAAAATAAAAGGTTTGAAGAAAAAGCGGGGAAGGCTAGGACGGAAGAAGAGGTTTGGAAAGTGGTAAATAAAGAGAGAAGAAGAAGGAAAATACTAAATTAGGATATTGAGATGATAGAATGGAAATAATATTATATGGAAAGGCACCTGGTATAGATGAGATTTCAAATGAAGTATGGAAATATGGGGGGACAGAATTAAAGGAATGGGCATGGGTAATGTGCAATAGAATATGGATACAAGAGGGGTGGCCAGAGTTATGTCACTATTTGTTTCACTATTGGCATCAATAGTGAAGACAGGCAAAGAGGAGGAGGTTAAAGATTATAGAGGAGTGACACTAATGCCAACACTGTATGGAGTATACGTGACTGTTTTATCGGAGATGTTAAAAAAATAAATTGCGGAGAAAAAGATAGAGCCACCGAATCAAACAGGGTTTAGAAAAGGGACGGGGATAATGGACAATATATATGTTCTGAACTACTTAGTAAATAAGAGGATTAAAAGCGAGAAAGGGGCAATGCTAGCAGTGTTCGTGGACTTGAAGGCGCCGTTTGACTCATTAGAGCGAAGTATGATAGAAAGAGTTATGGTGAAAAATTCATAGACTACACTTGTCGTTGTTAATATCTATTTTTCTTATTTATTATGTATCATTAGTGACTTCATGCTACTTCTAATTAACAAAACGAAAAAATATATTTTTTCATCACGCATGCACGGAATATGCCATATTTCACATCTGTTTTCCGTGCGCATTGTGGCATATTGCGCATGCCGTGCGAATAGCGTGCGTTCTACAATGATCGCACGCTGCTCTGTTTTTTAGAAGAAATATCGCACGCTCCACCGTGTTTTAGTAAGAAAAATCACACGCTTCGCCGTGTTTTCACGAAACAAACGCAACTAACCTTCTACTAACTTCAACGTTATCATCTTCAAAATGTCAACAACAGTTTTTTTTGTCGTGGATGCAAGAAGTAAGTATGAAGAATGACAGATAATATTGATATGATTAATATGAATATTCATATCGATTATATGTATCATAATAAAAAAAACCTATTAGATCTAAACATCATACTTAAATATGCCCACAGCAGGGTTCAGGTTAGGTGCGTTTGTTTCGTGAAAACACGGCCAATTCTCCATCGGCACCTGAAATTATCTTTTTGATTGGGGTGTTTTTCCTCTCAGGGGGCTCCGCCCCCCGAACCCCGCCGCTTAACCCCCTCCCCCACCGACGATATTCCGCACTCGCTTCGCTCGTGCGGATAAAATACGAAGAATGCATATTCCTCATATTCGTGATGAAAAATAGTGTGTGCAACTCTTGTGGTATAGTTGCATATTCCGCCACTTGGGCGCCCGCGTGCGCAATATGCAACTATACCCCACTCATTACACAATGTACTATTTTCTCACTCTTTCATCATTCTTTATCGGCAAAGATTCATTTCTTGTTTTTATTTATAATGTTATGTAAAAACTTAGACTATAATAAATAATGTTTCAACAGGTTTCAATAGGCTTTAAAAGGGACCATATCGAGTCTGAAACGTTGCCATGTTTTAATGAAACAAAGTCTTTTTTTTATCCTAATGACCTTTCCATCCGGAGACTGTTTTATATACTAGTCGAATGTCGAAACTAAAGAAAAAGATGCATACTAATAAAGATAGTATCGGAAATTTTTAGAGAGACAAAAAGCAAGGGAAAGGTAGGAGAGCAAGTAGGAGGTAGTTTCTGGTTGGTGAGCGGGGTAAGGCAAGGATGTCCTCTGAGCCCACTTTTATTTAATATATTAATATCAGACTTGGAAGGAGAAATGAAGAGAAAAGGGTGCGGAGGAGTTAGGAAAGGAACTGAAAAGACATATACACTGGCATACGCAGAAGATATAGTGTTGATGGCAGAGGATGAAGAAGGGATGGCGGGCTTACTTACAGGATTAGAGAAATACTTAGATGGAAAAAAGTTGAATTTGAATGTAGAAAAAACAAAGATAATAAGGTTTAGAAAAGGAGGGGAAAGAAGGAAAGAATGGACGAGGAGATGGAAGGGGAAAAAATAGTAGAAGTAAAAGAGTTTAAGTATTTGGAATATACCTTGCAAGACAATGGAGATCATAGAGCTCATATAAGAGAAAGGAAAAGAAGCAGACATGGGGAGTAGGAAAAAGAAGGTTTGAAAAAAATTGGAGAAGGAGAATGTGGTTTTTTGATACGCTGGTAGGGCCGGTATTAGGTTATGGAGCAGAGATATGGGGATGGAAAAAAAGGAAAGAGATTGAAAGTTTACAAGAAAGGTATATAAGGTGGACGCTAGGGGTCGACTGGAGGACGCCGGCATGTATGGTGAGAGAAGAAGCGCAAAGGGATAAATTAAGTTCTAGAGCGAGGAAGAGGGCACGGAATTTTGAGACGAAGCTGAGGGAGGGAAAGGGAGGGGAGTTAGCAAGAAAGTGTTCGATGGAGGTAGAAAAAAGAAGAGGGAGGGCGATGGCATTAACGTGATGGGAGGAAGGAAGGATGGAGTTGTTTAAGGCTAGACATATAGAAGACGGGACTGGAGTCAACTACGAAGAAGTGGAAAAAAGAGAGAGAGAAAGACAATTAATAGAAAGATGAGGGATGATTGAGGAATCAAAATATAATATATGGTATAAGATGATGAAAAATGAAGGAGTACCAAAGTATTTAGAAAAGGGATGGGGAAAGAAAGGATGGACCAGAATAGCAAGATTTAGATTGGGAAACGAGGTAAGGGCAAGTATGTATTGGGAAAAGGAAGATAACAGGAAGTGCAGAATCTGTGAATGGGAAGAGGAAACATGGAAGCATGTATGGGAAGGATGTAGGAGAGAAATGGAAGATAAAGGAAGCTGGCAAGAGAATGTGGTAAAGATTCTAGGGGAGGATGGTTTTTTTTACGAGGGAAGGTGGAAAATGTGCTAACACACACCGAGAAGCGTCCGCAGTTCTCGGTAGTGTCGGGATATTGATATCATCACTACAATGATCTTAATATATATAAATATACACAAAGATCTTTATTCGATCATTATAGTGATGCTACCAACCACCGACTAAAAACCACCACCCTTTCTCCTTGGCATGATTCCCCCCGGAACCGCTTCCGCATTACTAGATGTTAGCTTGCACGTCCAAGAGACTTCCTCAGCGAGGCTGCCTGTCTGAAAGCCAAGTAACTCCTTGTCCCCAGGCGATGGTCTGTCCGGGGCTGATCTTCCTTTGCGGCGCAGAGGTAGCACTGCGGTGTGCTATCGCATACCGCAGCTTTATGCCCCTCTTTGCCGCATCGCCAGCATGATTTGGTCCTATCTGGACCCTGGCAGTTCGCTGCCATGTAGCCGAAGCCTACTCAGCAGTAGCACCTTATTGCCTCCGCCTTGTTGTGCACACGGCAGGATACCCACCTCACCTTGAGGTGTCCAATGCGCACCAGACTGATAGCCAGGTCTTCTGCCAGCTCCACGAAAGCCTTCAGATTACCTCTGAAGGGTCTTTTCGTGAGGCTGACCCTGATGACACCAACCAGTTTGCCTGAATGTTTCCGAACGGCTTCCTCTACTTCTTCTGCATCTGTCATCGTATTGAGGTCCAGAATCTCGACCTCAGTGCGTGGGACAAGCTCACGTACGCTACCCCCGTCCCCAACCGCCTCCTTTATGGCAGCCGACAGCTCAGCTCTACCCCTTGATGCAGGTATCAGTTCTACTAGAACCTCGCCGTGTCTGGTCTGCCTGACCCCCTTTATTTTTACGCCAAAAGTGTCAGGACTCCTGCTTTTTTTCACCTTTTTAGTTGTCGAGGTCCTTGGCGCTGGAGCGTTACGTGTCCTCGGCTTTTTGCTTTTCGGCTTGGAAGGACTCATCTCTACTGGACTCAGGGTGGGCTCCATCTCTCGCTTCCTATCACGGGGAGTGGAAACTGCCACGGCTTCCTCAGTTTGAGTGCAGCTTTCTTCTGTCTTCTTCTTTGCCTTCTCCTTTCGAATCATGGCTCTTGTTCTGGCAGCTCCTCCAACGTTCTCGATCAGATCTCTATGAAGCCCTTCGGTTATCATAGAGTGATCGCGCAGTTCGTTCATGAGCCGCTCCGCTCGTTCCAGCCCATCTCTAATTGGCAGCCACATATTCTTCTTTGAGCTTCTGAAGTACACCATTTCTTTTATGGCGCCTCGTAACTCTTCAAAGAGTGCATACGTCTCCGAGAGTTTGGCATCCATTTCTGCGATGTCCACCTTGTTCATCGGTACTTCCACCTCCTCCGTCACGTCCAAAGGACCACCCAGCTCCTCGTAGACGCTCCTGTCAAAGTACGATTGGTTCTCCCCAAAATCCATGGAACCGGCACCGGCCACCGGGGCTTGCACCCGATCGGAACCGGCGGGGAGATTTCTACTCCCTTGGGGTATTGTGTTTTTGTCGTACCCGCTCATAACTAATTTTTTGTTCGGGGTTCCTTCCCGTAGCTGGTTTTTGTCCACCCCGGGTATTCGATTTCCCCGGTACCACCCATGTCTGGGAGGCGTTCTCCTGTCCGCAACCTGGGGAAGCGCCCGATGGGGGACCAGCAACCCCACACGGGAGGGGAGGATGGTTTGGGGGAAGAGGGGATGAAGGAGTTAGAGGGTGCTAGGGGAGCAAATAAATAAGAATGAAAGAATGGATGCAAAAAAATGGCAAAATGGAGGTACAAGAGAAGTGAAAGAAAAAGGAAACGGAAGTCACTTAAATTAGAAGCGTAAAGATTTGTAAGTAATGGTTATGTAATAGCATAATCAAATTGAAATACGTTTGCGTTACCGCTCTCTCGCTCTCTCTCGCTTGCACTCTCGCTTTCGATCACTAGCTTACTCGTTCGCTAACACATCCCAAATTGCGCTATCGTCAAAAATAGAATTAAGGCTTTAGATATAAGATTTCCTGTAAATAGGTGTAAATAACTTTAAGTAGTATGGATAAGATTTTATAAGACATGTAGAAGGAAGTGTTGTAAGAAATGGAAGTCATGTAAACCCTTAGGGGACACATTATGAATAAAGAAGAAAAACACTAAAAGAAGGAAAATTACATTGAATGTAAAATAATGACTAAAAAATTCAGAAAAAAATGTTACAGGCCCCCCGCCCCCCCCAACTTATCGAGAGGATTTTCTAAAGCTTGATTTTCTATCATCACTCTGAAAACAATCCTGAATTAAAAGCTTTTCGAATTCACTTGAAAAAACTCTGTGAATATTTGTCAATCTTATAAATGGGAACTTGAGCAATTTTGAAACATACTAGAAGTTAACACGGTAACATGATTTGTCTCTTCATAATAAGTAATTTGATTCTTGTCTTCTTTTATCTTAAGTTCCGTATTTTAATATAAGTTCTAGAGTATTTCGCATTATGGCACCACAATCAGTTTCTATCTATTTCTGCAATGATCTCGAAAACTATATATTCAAGCCCTAGTTCTTAAGTGTCGTTTACTTATATTTTAAATTAGATTAAGAGGGTTAGGTTTGAAAGCAGCTTTAAGCTGTACCTCGCCCTTTGGGTTCTTATGTTAACTCTGTCTGCCATGTACATATCATTCTTGTTACGAACTCAATAAAGATTTATTATTATTATTATTATTATTATGCCCTTACGATTTTTTGAGTGAGTCTCTTGGATAACTGTTGTTGTTCCAACAGCCCCTTGAAGATCCCATTGAAAACCCACGCAGTAAGATTCGTTTCTATAAAGGTGGAAAAGTTGGGTGAAAAAGGTGAAAAAAAAATCCATCTTATGCTTAGGGAAACAGATTTTTTTTTGTAAAAAATCATCATATTTTTTGGGGTGTTAGAATGACTATCCCTTATCTGGTAGTTATTCTAACACCTCCTTGAATTAAACCACGCAGTCAGATTCGCTTCTATAAAGTACTACTAAGTTCTATGCAGCGGGAGAGATTCGGGGAATATTTATTCATCTTACCGTTCGGAAATGGAGAAAAATTCACAAAAGATCATTTTTATTGGCACTCTGATTTTTTTAAGATGGTCCTCAAGCCATGGATTGTCATTCTAACACTCCCCTCAACGCATCCACGCAGTACAACTAAATTCTATACAGCTGGCAAGATTCGGTGAATATTTTCTTTTCTTATACTTCGGAAAAAGGACAATTTTTCATAATATTCAAAGTTATTGCCTCTGATTTTTTGAGGTGGTCCTCAGGCCATGGATTGCCATTCTTATACCCCTCTTAACTCACCCATGCAGTACAAATAAATTCTATACAGCTGGAAAGGTTCGGCGAAATTATCTTTTATTATACTTTGGAAAAAACGACAATTTTTCTGCTATATCGAATTTAGTTGTGCTGTGTGGGTGAGTTGACGGGGGTGTTAGAATGACAAATTATACTCTAAGGACCACCTCAAAAAATCAAAGAGGCGATAACTTTCAATATTCTGAAAAATTGTTCTTTCTCCCAAGGATAAGAAGAGAAAATATCCATCGAATCTTCCCAGCTCTATAGAACTTAATAGTACTGCGTGGGTGGGTTAGGGGGGTGTTAGAATGACAGGCCATGGCCTGAGGACCACCTCCAAAAATCAGGGTGCCGATATAAATGATTATTTGGGAATTTTTCTCCATTTCCGATCGATAAGATGGATAAATATTTCCCGAACCTTTCCAGCTGTTTAGAATTTAGTGGTCTTTATAGAAGCGAATCTGACTGCACGCGTGGGTTCAAGGGGGTTTTGGAATGACTATCACTTGATCAGACAAGGGATAGTCATTATAACATCCGGAAAAGAATATGATGTTTGACCACCTCAAAAAATCGGAGACGCAACCAGTTCGATTATTTTCGAAAATGGTCCTGTTTCCCTAAGAATAAAATGGATAAATATTACCACAATTTTCCCATCTTTATGAAAACGAATCTTACTGCGTGGGTTTTCAAGGGGATACCCAAGGGGATCTTAAAACAACAACATTTATCCAAGAGAGCTGCTCAAAAAATCATAAGAGTATAAACTTCTATTTCAAAATTGATCAAGTTCCCATCACAGAGTCTTTTCAGGTAAATTCGGTTAGGTTTTAATTCAGGAGTGTTTTCAGGGTGATAAAATCAACTCTTAGTCAGGAAATCTCCACGAAAAGTTTGGGGCTCTATCTGTAAAAATTTTATTTCGGAATTTCTTGAGACATTATTTTAAATTTATTGTCATTTTCCCTCTTTTAGTGTTTTTATAAAGATGTACTTTTTAATGAGGTACATTTGTTATGGGTTTTAATAATTTATTACAACTTCATAAAAATTATCACTCCTATGCCTGTTGGAATAATTTTTTTATTTTGAATATCGCACTAGAAGTCTATTTAAATCAATTTTAGAGATCGATAGTGAGACCAGGCGGCGCTGTTGACATAGTTTCCGTTTATTTTATTTCCGCTGCTTGGAGATGTAATATTGAAGAATTTTATATATTTATCGGAAGTGTTGACGATCCGCAGGGACTTTCCGCCTCAAATATAGATTTGAGCTTCTAAGAGAGGTAAAATTGCCCCCCTCCCCGCCATAATCATTCGTTGCGCTAGCATTTCGGACTGATTTTTTTAGGTGAATTTTCTAGGTTACATTGCTCCCTACGTTAAAATTTTTCCTAAACGGCTTTTGTGAAGGTTATTCCATTCTTCAAAGCAGCGGTGTAGCCAGGAATTTTTTCGGCGGGGGGGGGGGGGGTTGACCTTCGGGAAGAAGGGCAAAAAGGGGTATCTGAAAAATAAAACGTCTCAATATTGAAGTAAACAAACTTAATTGTTTAAACAATTTATTATTTTTTCAATAATATTCTCTTTGAATAATGTTAAAAAGTAGCGGTTTTTTCTGAAATTTTCAACTTCTTGTCTGCTTTTCACTTAGAGTGTATTAATAACTAATGTAAATCAACAAAAATAATTGTTCAAACAAATTATTATTGTTAATAACTATCTTCTTCTACATTAATGATAAATAGTTGCGGTTTTTTCTGAAATTTTTCACTTTTTGCTAATGTTTCACTTAAAGTGAGGTAAAAATTAATGAAGTATAACAAACATAATTGTTTAATTGTTTTTTTAATTGAGTTTTCTGTTACGAGCCTCCTTGGAATTAAAATAATTATTTTAATTTTATTTTAATAACTCGTAAACCAAGCATAAGGTGACACTTGTGTTATAAAGCAACACCTTAGATGCTCGGAATAAAATGCTAAGCAGGTAAGTGAAGGACTAA
>CAKNXH010037373.1:0-22505 GCA_932178445.1 Andricus quercusramuli | reverse complement strand
TCAAATTTAATTCCAGTTTGTTTAAAGAGTTTCACTGAAGTATTTTGATACCCTTATAAAATTCCTCGATTTTTTCGAATTCTCTTAGAATCTTCTATAAAATTGTTAAAATCACCCGAAATCCATTCAAATTTTTCAAATTTTTATTCATGCGAAATCATATAAAATCGTGTAGGTTTAATAAAATCCCTTCAAATAATTTAAAATCCCGTACATTATCTTGGAATTTATAATACCTTTTTTTATCTTATTTATTATTTTATTAAACTTCTTGAAATCTCTTGGTAGCTCAAAATACATTTAGAAGCTTTAAACCCCTATAAATCCCTGAAATCAGTTAAACGCGTTTGAAAAACATTTTGAAATCTTGGAAATTGTTAGAATATTTATTTTATTTTTGGATTGGCGGATGTTATTTTCGACAATCTTGCGAAGAAGTTTGAAAATACGTTTAAAGCAAAAGTGAAAAACTTAAAATTTCTTGACATCTAATTTTTTCTTATTATTTATTCAAAGTTAACACTAAAGGAAAGGAGTGAAGAAAAATAATGAAGACACTGTTTTCATAATATAAACATTTTCTTATTCAAACGTATGTTCTTACATTTACACAGTACAAAAAATTATACTCAGACCCGCCGGCCCGCGGTTCATAACTGCTGTGATTGGGGGCGACCGGTGATGGGTTGGGGTGGGGTTGGGGCAGGACACTGGGGTAGGATTTTTAAGGATCTAAGGGCTGTACATTGTCTTGTCCATACCACTTCGCCCCCAATACACGGCACACTCTTCTCTCATGCGTACCTTCTCTGAGCCACTCACGGACGCGCACGTTCACACGCATACTTTTTTCCAATTATCATTCGTCCTTTACATTATACACTAGACGCTCATATTTTTCACCGTACGTTCGGCATCTTCAGCAACATTTAAATATCATATTCTTCGTAATAATTAATCGTAATAATGATAATAATAGTAATTATTATTATTATTCGAATAATGATAATAATAGACTAACTACCTACGCGTGTAAAGTGCTTTCCGTGTTGTGGTGGAGTGTTTCTCTTAAAACTAGACTTCTTCCTTCCTTCCTTCATATTTATATTTGCATACATGTATATATATGTATAAATGTTTGTATGTATTTACACGTAGCGAGAGTTTTGAATAGCTTTGTCTGCTGCAGCGACATTAATAATACATAGAATACGCTTCCTACAACTTTATACACTGCTGCCCCCGTTCACAGATAATAAGGGTATTTTTTTTTCTTGCTTACCATTTTCGTAACATTATTCAAGTATCGTATTCGTTAGCGCTAGGATATTTTTTACTTTACTCGTGAGTTATCATTTAATCGAGTCGTTGTATGCTAGACAAATATTGAGATCAAAGAAATTGCAAATTCCAGATTCCAGTATTTCTTTCTACATATTTTTTGCAAACGACGTTTCCGTTTCGAGCAGGACTTCGGCGACGGATAAATGCAGTTTATTGAAATCGCTGTCTCTTTCCATTTGCTTATTCAAAAACCGAGGGTATCATCCACCCAAGGTCTAATAAAATTCATTATATTTTTACAATCCAATCAATAAAACTGAGGAAAGTAGACGTTCAAAAACCGAAGGTACTTTTCGACCGATAGTCTCCTCCTCAAATCGGAAACACCCCTTGTAAACAAATTTCACTTTTGCTGTCACGTGGTGAATGAATCACTTGATACGGGCTGCCGGACGATAGGAACTGGATGATGCACGTACGCATTCGATTTTTGCATTATTTCAACATATTTCCGTCCCAAACCGTTCAACATTGGCACTTAAAAAGTTCGCACATAAATCTTTAGCCTAACTTTAGGCTTGCATTATTAAATAATGACAGTATCTACTGCCTCTGAGTAGGAATCGAATTATCGCTGAATTCGATAAAAATAACAAAAACATTTGTCGTTTGTTATTTTCATAAAGTTCGGAATTATCACGATGAAAGCGTAGATGAATTAGTCTGCAATATCGAGAAACTGTAGAACCTGCTTCTTTATTTTCGATTTTCCGTAAAAAAAAAAAACAACTTGCGCGCTCCTTCCTTGCTTTGTAGATGTAGAAAAGGCAATAAAATATATACACAAATACCCCTTATTATTTCGTAGCTCGAACGACCCTGAACGGACGACACTTTTCCGCCATAAAGACAGCAAGTAAGTCTAAAACCAAACAAGACGAAATCAACCACAATTTCCCTCATCGGTTTAAGCGAACATCAGCCAGGGAGGCAGTGCTTTGACTTTTTCATTCGGAACACATCAATCACAGAGAGAAAGGTATCGTCCATTCCCTGAATCCAGATAACATCGAAAACACCACACACCATGAGAGCACACGAAACGGATCGATACAAAGCGTTGATCCGCCTAACGTCGACGACTTCTAATTGCACAAAGTACCTTCCTAGACATCTTTTTTTTATCGGCAATCGCTATTAGGAATTTCTTACAAAGTATCGATTATCTACATCTATATAATATAGACAGTGTGTATTGGATACAGGCACGATATAATTAATTACAAACAATGTATGATCCAAGTCCATCTGGTATCACAATGGTAATGGACGCAGGGCCAGAGCGACCCGATCCAAGATTAACTGAGAGAATCTCACGGACTTCATGTCCGATAATAACGAGACATCGAAAAACGAAAATAGAGAAGAAAAGAAACTCAAATGAAGAAATAACGAAAAACCTTATTGGCTCAGCCAATGAAAAAGCAAACATTCGAGCTACTCGTACAATATCACAAACTCCTGTTCATCCTGTCAAAGATTTCGGAGCGTTTTCTGGCTGATCTTCCTCGCACCTTTCATCGCTTCTTTCGCTCACTTACTTGGGAGCACCGCTCGACCATAGAGTCGACTTTGGAGCACAACAACCAGAATTGGTCAATCAACGAACAACAGATCTTACGATCCTGATCAGGGATTTGCGCTACGTCTCTTCCTTAACTTTCACGTCGGAATTAGCTAGTCCCTTCGAAACATTGTCCTCCTTCGCGTGGGCCAAGACGGTCAGCGAGTCTTTCACTGCGTGATAGATAATGTTCTTGATCTGCAGTTTGTCTTCGTGATTTGTGTGGGTATCAGACAATGCTCGGAATTCCTGCGTCAGGTGGAAGCAGTGCGAGACATTTTCCGGTGACACAAAGTCTTCTGCTACCTTGATGCAATTATGCAGATTGCGCACCTGATGCGGGGCACCAGCTGGAACAAACACTGCATCTCCCAAGCACTGCACTATGGCATATCTGAAATTCAAAAGTTAAAGTGTTAATCATCAGTATTTAGGTTGAAAACTTGAAAAAGTTTATTATATATTTTAAAAAGCCTAATAACTTTTTACTGCCTATAAAGAAAATGAACTACGGAAGCTATGATTTTTAGATCCTTACCCCTCAACACCGTAGTCACGGTACAATCGTTCTCTAAGTGGTCCATCGAGATAGAAACTCTGGTCGTGAATAGGATCATGATAAGGTTCCAGGCGCGCTCCCCGCTCCAATGCAACTGCGTTCAAGAGATCTCTGATTTTATCCGCATCACGCGCAGCATAAATATGCCACAATGCACCTGGTGCTTCTCCCCGTTCACGAACCCGACGACGAGTTAGAATATCACAGCCTGCTTCGTCTACCGCTCTTAGTGCCTCTGTAATCACAATATTGCAACCGTTATAGTCAAATCATGTGTAAAATTATTAAATAATTAACAGGGTTGCTACAGAAGTACGGCTTCAAAAGTACATGACTTTTCCAGGTTTTGTAGGTCTACTTTTATTTAAATTCAGTCAATTCTATTCAATTTCAACATATTCTGCTCATAGCGGACTAATTCACAAACAATGTTTTGTACAATTATAAATCAATGCAAATGTAAAAAAGGACTTTTCAATAATTAGACTTCACAGCAAAAAAATTATCTAAAAATAGGGGAAATAAGGTTATTTTTCACGAGAATAGGGGGAATAATAAGAGAATACATTCTTTGAATTCCTTCGATTTTTAAGTTCAAATATTAAAAAATTAAAATATTAAAACTTTTTAAAAAATAGTTGAATTTTCAACCAAAAAAGATAAGTTTGAAAGAACAGTTGTGTTTTCAAACTATAAGTCGGAGGTTTTAGAAAACCGTTGACCTTGGAACAAAATAGTTGACAAAAATTCATTCTTAACCAAATAGTTGAACTTTCAAGTAAAAGAGACCAATTTTCCATAAAATATTTCAAATTTTAACAAAATAGTTGAATTTTACATTTAAAAAAACAAAGCTTTTAGAAGACATTCGAATTTTCAAAGTGAAAATTAGAATCTTCAATAAAAAAATTATTTTTCAACCAAAGAAAGAAAACTTTTCAACCAAGATGCCTTCTTCCAAAAAATGGAATATTTAATATTTAAACAAAAAAAGATTTTAATTGTAAACAAAAAACAGCATAATTCAACTGAAAACAACGAATTTTCAGAAAAATACTTAAATCATTAACCAAAGCAAGATTAATTTTTAATCAAAAAAGACGAATTTTCTAGGTCAAAAAATATCATTCTTGAATAAAATAGTGGAACTTTCTAAAAATAATTAAATTTACAACCAAGTTTTTAACCAAAAGAGATGAATTCTTAACCAAAAAACAGAGTAAACAGAGATTTTTTTTGACGAAAACTGGAACGTCTATAATTATTGAATTTCCAGATTTTCCAGGTTGTGTAGCAAACCCGAATGATAATAATAAAACAATACAAAGTAGAAATGATAGATACCTTTAATGTGCTCATCGTTGTCACCATCCTTGGGAATTCCCACGTACACCATCACGTTGACAGCGTCCGAAATATCCAAGTGAAGGTTCGTTGTCCCTTTGTTCGGATGAAGGGCAGAACCGTAAGCGTTGTACATCTTCGGTCCAAGGTCAGGCCTCACAAAACAGTCAGGAAGTCGGCTCGCAAGATTCAATCTTCCTGTGCGGTGAGTGTACTCTGCGAGGGGCAAAGCTTTCATCAAATCGGCGTACCTAGAAGGCAGCAGTTCGGCAAAATCTTCGCCGGGAGGCCAGTCCTTAAGCTTCAAGAGCATTGGTTGTCCCCTTTCGTCCTTCAATCTCTTCGAGAAATTTTCAAAACCTTCCCAAAACTTGCGCATTGGTTGATTCGGTACCAAATTTCCAGTCATGCAGTTCACGAGATCATTCTTCTCATCGCCGAAATCCCTACCAAAGGAGTCAGGATGCCAGAGGTCTTTGTCGAGGGCCTTGGAAACGTCAGAAACGATCACGGGTTGTCCTCGCTTCCACTGATCTTGGAATATCCTATAGTTGTTGGGGTTATTTGGATCGTTTAATCGCAGGAGTTTGCCATCACAAAGCCATGAATGCGGCACGTCGGGATAAAGGCTCTTGCTCTCGGTCAAGGTCATAATTCTAATAGGTAAGGGTTCTCGTCCCCGCTGTGTCCACTTGTATCGGCGCACAAAGTGTTTCAGCTCACGCGGTTTTTCATCGGTGTCAAGACCGCTCTCTTTCCCTTTCTTAACGCTGTGCTCTATGACGCTGGAAATCACCTCATCCAAGGTGTCCATCTTCGATTTTTTGCTGCTTTTCGAGACGCTGTTTGATGTTGCGTTCTTATCTGGGGTGTTGTTCGAATTGCTCGTATTGTTCGTAGGAGAATTCGACCTCGAACCACTACTTCCGTTGGATTTGTTAGACGGCCTAATTAGCAGTTCGCGCAAGGTTGAATAGTTTCCTTCACCATCTGCCTCCGAATCTGAGCTGGAACCACTGTCGTTTTTACCTTCATTTGAGAGTGCAACGTCCGCAAGCCAATTTAAGGGCGAATTCTTGTCCTCTCCATTAGTTTTGCTCTCCGAAGATCCGTTTGATTCGACCTTCTTTGCTTCTTTGGGTTCTTGCTTGATGTTGCCGTTCATGACAGCTAGGGAATCACCTTTGATCAAGTTTCTAAGTACATCGTTAGGACTGGATGGAGTAACGAGAGAGCAGTTGCAGTACTGAGGAATTCCCCATTCATTCCGACACTCATGGAGACGTTGACCTACTTGCAGGAGACTATCGCCAGCTATTATCTGCGTGAGCATTAATCTCGCGGGCTCGTGGACTTGTCTATTCGTGCAGAGTAACCATGAAAAATCATCTCGGTCTTTCCCACTTTCTCCCCAGATCTTAATGGTTCCATTCTTGCGACCCTAAAACAATTCACTGATTAGCTCTTGTCTCATTTTGCATTCATGATAAGTAATTTTAAGGGAAGGGAAGATTCAGTGTTAAAAAGCTCGTGATATTTACTATCACTGGTAATCAAAAACTTTTTTTTCATCATGTGTAAACATATACATACAGATACTTCTGTACTATACAGACTGTAAATCAGTCAACCTTTTGTAGAGAAAGAGGCAGAACAAAATATCTCACCTTGTAACAGTCGATGCAGACGACAAAGCCACACTTCCCACAAGCCCAGTGATAGTTGAACAAGGTGGTCTCGCAGACATCGCACATCTCACGAACTCCTTGCACGACTCGCTTCCAGGCAACAGTTCCGTCTACAACCCCCGAACTCGCTGTCAAGAGCAATTCATAATCGGAACACAAAAGCGTTAAATCATGCGAACCAAAAGTAAAAATAGGGCGTTTCATGCACTTTAAATTTTAGCATTTTAATGACTGAACGGAATTGAATTTATATGATTGCAAAAATGATTTCAAAAATGTTTCTTTTCAATCTTTTATTTCAGAAAGTGAAAATTATGAAGTTACATAATTAATAATAATGAAGACAAACGTGTTAAAATGCAATGAGAAATAATTAATCGCTGATCGATAATTCAAGTTCTTAAGCAATGCCACATAAATTACAGTTGGGCACACATTAAAAAAATAAAGGGAATATACCTTCAACCATGTGTTCCTTGAGTGCATCTTTTTCCTGATGAAGCAAATCACAAAACTGATCCCCCACTTGACACAGAAGGCGATGCGCCATTTCCAAATCTAGGTCTTCTTTCTCTCCTTTCTCTTTATTCTTCTCGTTCTTTTCAGACTTTTCTTCCTTGTTTTCAACGTTTTTTTCGGATGACCAGAGCCACAGGTCTTCCTGTAAAATAAATTTACTGTGCTATCTTATTCAAGTCTTAAATTCTTAGCTCAATGGAAAATTGACATTCGGATAGCGAATGACATATGCTATAATTCAGTGTTAAAAAGCTCGTGATATTTACTATCATTGGTAATCAAAAACTTTTTTTTCATCATGTGTGAGCAAGATCATATTGTTTGTGTACAACATATCGTTTATTTAATATCTTTATACAGCGGGGTGGCCGTTTGAATCCATTGGATGAGTTAAAAATGAAATATTTTAGACTGAAACAATATTTAGTACGCTTAAAAATGAAGACCTAAAACGACACATTTTAAAGAATGTTAGAATCACGCATTGTAAACTGAATGACTTCATCATAGAAAGTTAAAAATTGAACTTATTTTGAATTGCATTACATCATGGATATGAAATTTGTAATATTACAAGTGACTGGACAAATTTTTATTCTAAAAATTTGTCAAATTCCCGGTTTAAAAAAAAGTCACTCATTTCCCTATTTTTAAAAATCCGGGCGACCACCCTGTTGTACAGTGACTTTAAAAACTCTCAAATGCGAGATAATGATATGCAATAACGAAACTTACATCTGAAGCATCTTTGTGAGGATCGCTGAATCCCGCAATAGCAAGTTGTCCATTTTTCGTGTAGCGTAATTTGCGAAACGCGTAGAACCTACAGAAGATATTCTGATACAGATTCTTCGATTTTTGGTGCGGTGTCATTCTGCACTCGCGACATTTGGCCAATTTCGGGGCAACATCGCAACAATTCGCATCCTGTAACCAACTTTCCCCGGTTTTTTTTAGCTGTGAGATTGAAGGCTTCCGAAAGGGATCACCCTTGCCGCTTCCTCCACCACCACCTGGTCCACTACCGCCACCACCCGTGCTATCGTCCCTGCGTTCCTTTTTTGAACGAGGTTGCTGTTCTTCGCCTACGTCGCTGCCCTTCGAGGTCTTTGGTCGCCTGCCTCGTTTCCTCGGTTCCTTGTTGGTACCTGGGGAACAAAGAGACAGCAATTTGAGAATACTGCAAAGTACGCAATGCTTCGTGCAAAAAGCTTTGATAAACTTTCAGTGTTAAAAAGCTCGTGTATAACATTCATGGTTAATCAAGAACTCTGGTGTTCATCATTTTGCGTGTTCAGAAAATGAATGAGGTAAAAACATACGATCATGGAACGCGAAGCACTTACCCTGCAAGTGAATGGTTAGTTCACCTGACGGGAAGTCCATTTACAAGAAGCTACGTCAACTAACCGTTTCCCGAGGAATTGTTGGAATTGGCGGTGGCATGTCGCCCTCTTGCGGCAGGTTGCACAGAGCCTAATTGTTCGCTGGTGTCGCTAACTGAGCCAGCCTCACTCTCGTTACTCGATTCGCTTCCAACACCAGCACCTGCTGCCAGCTTCTCGTCTTTTCTCCTCCGATGATCCTCTGCGACCGTTTGCTGTCTCCGAGCGGCTCCCTTCTTTCGTTTTACCTACCACAGGGCACAGATTAATAAGTAGTCAGGAAGTTCATGCTCTTGTCGCAGCTACTTGCTCAGCCTACTCAGCTACGGCCACTACCGACTTTACGATGCAGTAATTTCTGTACTGTTCAGATCTGAACTATATTTCTACATGTAACACACGCCTAATAATCTTCAAAGAAGTTACATGCAAAATCAGTACCACAATAATTAACTTTTCTTATTACTACTACTTCAATCTATTAATTTTCTAGTTACTATTAAGGGTGTCTACTCAAATCCTGTAAACAGATTTTCTGACAATTCGAGATTTTTTTATAGGTATCTCAAGATTTTCCCGGCATAATTTGTTGTAGTATGGAGCCAATCACATATTTTGCATTTTTTTTTTTTAACAATCAACTTGGAATATGTATAGTTTTGCGAGTTTACTATGAATAATATTTTTCCAGTTTCTTGGGATTCAACTAATACGTTTAATTTAGAAAGCTTTCACAAATTATATCACCATATATTCTTCCATATATAGCAACATCGATTAATTAAATAATACTGAAAATATAATTAATAATTTCTTGAATTTGTCTCGAAAGCAAATGAATTTGAATAATAATTTAAATACAAATTTATTTTCTTATACTTATAATTCGGTGAATATTCAGGTAAAACAAAAAATACTATTTTTCAACAAAATACATGAATTCTCAACCTAACAGTTGAATTTTGAACTAAAAACATCAACTTTCAACTAAAAATGGAATAGTTAAATTGTCAGTTAAAAAGTTAATTTTCAATTAAAATTATTAATCTTTGACTAGAATAGTTTAATTTTCAACTACGAAGATCAATTTCTACAAAAAATGCAAATTTTCGACCAAATACATGAATTTTAAATTAAAAAATATGAATTGACAACCAAAAATTAAATAGTTAAATTTTCAGTTGAAACAAATAATTTGCAGCTAAAATTATTAATCTTCAACTAGAATAATTAAATTGTCAACTAAAATTATGAATTTTTAAGTAGAATAATTGAATTTTGTAGTAGTTGATATTCCAACCAACAACATTGCAAACAAACTGTTGAATTTTCAAGCAAAAAGATTAATTTTTAGCCAAGAAGATTAATTGTCTACCAAGAAGAACGAATTTTCAACAAAATACATACAATTTCAACTGGAAACGATCATTTTTCCACCAAAAATAAAATAGTTATACTTTCAGTAAACAAATTAATTGAATAAAACAAAGAATTTCCAACAAAATAGTTAAATACAGTAATATAATGCTATTTTTACATATGAAGAAACTCTGTTATTGAATTTTACATCACAATAAAGAAAAATTAAGCACGCTCTAAACAAAATTCCCTGAAATTTCCAGGTTTTCCCAGGTATATAAAAAATCCTTGACAATTTCAGGTTTTCCAGGCAGGGTGGACACCCTGACTCCTACTTTTGTATCTGGTAATAGAATAAATTTAACTAAAAAAAAGTCTATGGCAACTTTAAAGATATTTTACACACTATTTTTTTTAAACTCTTACTTTTGTTAATCAAGCGTTTAAATTTAAAATTGAATCAACTGTATCATCAAGCATTTAAAGCAGAAAGCACTGAAATTAATAAGCAGTATTTACTTTGGGGTTCTCTACTATATAATGCCTTGGAAGTTAAAAGTTTCACAAGAATACTTTTATTACTATAGAAAAATTGTTTAAATTGTTAGTGAATCTATTATTATTTTTAAAGTTCCTTTTTTATTCCGTATTCCAAACCTTTCAATTTGTCAAAGAACAAAAGTTAATGCTTAAAGAATTAATTCTATGTACGGTGCTCCGATTTAGGATGGCGAATGGTGTTGCGTAAGAATATACTAAAACGAATAAAGACGCCCTAGTCACCTAGTGTAACAGTGCAAGTTCTTAAAACATCAGCTCGTAAAACGAAATATAATCGATATTGTGTAACTCATTAGAAAAAGAACGGAAAGACGTAATGGTAGATAAAATCCAAGTTCGACAACAACATTGCAACACATGTAAAATATTCACGATTAACGTATTTCGTCATATCCAATCTACTTTAAGCTCCGTAGAGAATTATAGTTTCTCAAACTCTTAAAAAGAAACATCTTAGGAATTGCGTTTCTTTAATGTCGGTTGAAGGACAAAGGACGCGTACCACGAAGTGCTCCAAAATGAAATTCTTTGTGGAAATTAAGTGAGAATAATTTTCACTCCAAAAATAGAGACAAAAATAAACTTTCAGTTGGAGCAGTTTGTATATAAACATCAGCAGTCGACGAAAAAACGAGGAAAATGCCGTCTTGTTGAATTTGAGGTTAGTTTCTAAATAGGGACACTTCCCGCATGCATATACGTTTGAAAATTACCATTCCATATGAAAGCATCATCTTTGTGTGGCACTCTTCCGAAAAATTTACGATTCACTAACTCAATCGAAATATTTCACGACAAAAATTGAAACAATACACGGTAATAAAACGTTAACGACTTAGCCAACGCCAAATCCGCCATTAGACAATTTCCGTTTTGCACGAATGCGGTGGATGCGCGCGACGTTGCGATGACTCATTTCAATGTCGGAGGGAAATTCAAACACCGAAACTTACTTGTAGCCGAAAAACAGAGCAATTAATAGAAAATAATGAGTTTTTTGGCAAATAAAATTAAAATGAATACATATTTTAATATTTTCTGAACGAATTGATGTATATTAATTGTATTGTTCCAAAATTGGTATGACAAATTCGCAACTTTAGATTCTTCTAAACATTTAATTAAACAATTGAAGAAATAACTTTTCATTTCTTTTAGAGTAACTTGTTTTTTGTTTTTAATTAAAAAGTATATTATTAAGTAACGCACTAACTAAAAGATTTATTTGTATATTGTAACTGATTTTGCATTTCGGGAGCTTCATCTGCTTCAAATATAGTTCCAGAAAAAATTGGAAAAATTATAATCTTTAAGTAATTTAAAAATTGGTGTGTACCTGCCCTTCCAGGACATTTTCAGGTTTTCGAGGTGGACTTTGGAAAAATTTCCATGACAAATTTTTCAAACATTTTATCTAAAATTTGAACTCAAATCAATTTCTACGCATTTTTCCACAAAAAATGTCAAATTGAGATGTTTTCGAAAAATTGGAAAATTCTGGAGAGAGTTAACATTTTTTTAATTTCTTGGGCGCATTGCTGCTTTCATTCTTTTCGTTATGTGGTGAATACAATCATTTTTCGAAATTTTGCGACTTTTCTGAACAAATTCGACCCTAGGGTAGAATCTAGAAAGAAAAGTCTAAAAGCATATTAACAATTGAGTAAAATACTAGAGAGTTACTTTTAAAATTAACCACAGAACTATAATAAATATTATTTCCAATGTTATTCCAATTTTTCTAAGACATTGAAATTTGACATCTTTTGCAATATCTTTTTATTAATTGACGGCCTTTGGGTTTATTAGACGCTAATTTTAAAATCCCTTTCGACTGTTATTCCATTCTAAACAAATTTTGTTATTATAGTCAAAAAATGACAATTCTATAATAGTAAAAAAAACGTAATTCAATACATTCTTTTCAATCTGAGTTTTTAAAATAAGCAATGAAGTACTAAGATAATTTTTAAAACTTTTCCAGGTTCCCAGGTTCTGTAGCAACTCTTCTATCATATTATTTTTACCTTTCATCAATATTTTAGTTTTTCACATCATATTTGATGCACGTGGAAAATGTAGCATATTTGCTATTTCTACAAGTAACACGAAAAATATTAGACCAAAACGTTAAATTACACAAATCATGCTTCAAAAATTACCAAAATTACCAAAAACTACCAAAAATTCCACAACCGTTTTGAGATCATAGAATCATATTCATACAACTTGAAATGAAGGCGCTTCTATTTTTATTAGTTGTACCAAACATAAAATTGCTTTCTACTTCTCTTGACATACAAAACTTCAGGAATACGATAATATGACTGAATTCTTATATTTATAGTTAATAAAAAAGAATACTCTCTTTTCAATTTGCTATTTCGAGACCTTTGAAATAGATCGAAAATTTGATATTAAAAAATATGACTGAAATTATTCTGACTCTCAAAAAACTTTAAACAAAAACCTCCCTTCCAACTTGTAAAATTATGAAAATTACGTGCGATTCTTATTTCAAGAACGGAAAATACCATGCAATAATTCAAAATCTATTTCAACTTCTGAACGCACGTGCAGAAGCTTTTTGACAGAAGTGTGGATTAAAATTGAACAATTGAGGCTCTGGATGATTAAAAATCGACCTAATTTAATATAAAATAACTAGATCACAGTTTCCTTTCTCTAAATTTCCAAAGTGTGTACTAAAGAGAGACTTTTCATTAAACTTGACAATCATTCAAATGCAACCAATTACACTACAAAGTTTTTAATTAAGTATAACTTTTCTTGTTATCTTTTCATCTAAGGCCTCAATTGCTCTCTTTAATTTGTGCAGATAGATACCTTGGGCGGTTTTCTCTTAGGCGGCGACTTCCTCTCGGGGTCGCTGCTGGAAGAGTCTTCTTGTAAGCTTTTTGTGTCGGTGACGTGTCCGTTTACGGCTTCTTTATTGGCAGGCTTTCGTCCGCTTTTCCCTGTGACTTTAGTTTTATTTATACTGTTCACTGCCATACTTCCAATATTATGAATAGAGTTAACAGCACTGGGTAAACTAGTGGACGTGGTTTCTCGTTCTTTATTATTCAGTGGCTGTGAAGGTGCTTGAGCAATATTAAGTGGCAGCGTTACACAGGACCCACTGCCGACGACACCGGTGGTATCTTCGGTTCCATCTTCCCCAGAGTGCCTCTGGAGCCAGGCCTTTTTCAACTTATGCACGGGATACTTTGTATTACTAGGAGGTCTAGGTGCTGGACTATTCGACTTTTCACTGTCAACGGTGGAGTTTGCCTTGGCGGGTGTACCCGGTGCACTTGGAGGAGCTGGGCTCGGTGCTGCTGATGGTGCAGGGCTAGGTATAGGGGCAGGACTCGGGGCTGAACTAGGTGTGGGATTTTGTGAGCTCACACTGCCGGTGCTGGCGGGTCTGACTGATCCGTCCCCACTGGCTGTTCTAGGTGCCGGACTTACGGAAGTTACCATTCTCTCGAGTCCCTACACATGAAAATATCAAGGATATTGATTAATAATTGCGATATAACTTGCTGAGGTACAAATTTAAATTACAAGAGAGATAATTTAACATACCTGTGACTGATTATTGGGTTGCACGAGAAGCGCAGTATTAACGACTGTGGTAATGGACGTTGCCGCAGAGGCAATGAGAGGACTAGGTTCGCTGACCCTGGACAGAACAGGTGGACCCACACACTGCAAGGATAAGGGTTGTGGTTCTTCGACTCGACGTTTCTTGCAGATTTCGAGCGATACCGGTTGCCCACTGCCATCATCCGAAGGCGTCGGTGCTTTTCTCTTCGGCGAGCTCGTCCGCTCTACTCCCAAGTCGAGTGGTTGAGTTTGGAAGGCCGCAGACATTGGTTGCTGAGGTGGAATGGGCTGTCCAGGCGTTTGATGCGCACTGGTGTGATGAGCGGGGTGAACAACCGACCTGGACAAGGGAGCCGAGGCAGAGGTTGGTGGAGAGGTGTGAAGAGGCGGTGGTAACTTGGAGGCCGATACTGAGCCGGAGAAACCTCGTGAGTCGTAAACGGACCTACTACTGTGAGCTGGCGGTGGAAGAGGTGGAGGTGGTGCCCCATGATGGTGAGGTACTTGTTGGTAAGGCGAGGTTCCGGCTTTCGAAGTCAGCGGCAGAGGCCCCGGCACCGGGCCAGTATCTGACGCTCTGCACACCGGTGTGCCAGTCATGATGCCGGAATTAGGTTTTCCATAAATATGCGAAGGTGCTGGACTGCTGACTTTGGGTTTGGAACCTGCTGGCGCCGCATAGTGAGTGGTCGACGATGCCGTTGGTTGATGAGGATAAGAGTACGAAGGCTTAGCTCCATACTGCATCCCGGGTTCTGGACCAGGCCTACTGAGATATCTCGGTTCCGGAGGAGGATTATGAGGAGATTGATGCTGATGTTGAGGGTGAGGTGACTGTCGATTGTGTGGATGTGCTGTGTGACCATGTGGCGAGGGTAACTGTGTAGTCGAGCCTGGCCTGTGGTGACTCTGGGGCATGTTTTTCGCCTGCATGCTCTCCATGTGGTGGTGATGGTGGTGCGGACTCTGTGTCGGACTTCTGTATTCATAGCCAGATGGCTTGTGTTGTGGAGTCACTGGTTGGACGTTAAGGTAGGACATCATCTTCGGACTGGGCGAGTGCTGCTGGGGCGTGGGTGCCTTCGGAAGTTCTCGCCCTTCATTTTTAACAATAACGGAACTTTTGTGGTCCGATAACAACTGTGGTGGATTTGACAGAACCTCCCTGCCGTGATGGTCCCTTTCGTGACTGCTTGAAAGACTAGCACTCTTTCCAGGCATAGATTTGTGGGATTGATGCTCACTCTTGACTTTGATCTCGTGCATATACGTCTGTGGTTGGTATGCCGAATAACCAAAAAGACTAACGTTTGGCTCCGCCTTCGGTAACACACTGTGAGGAGGACCCACAACTTGAGGTTTTTCGTGGAGACTCGTCACCGAGAGCGACGATTTCGACGTTCTCGAATGTGCAGGTGGAGGGTACTCTACTTTTACAGGTACACTTGACGGTCGGGATACCTATACAATTTAAATCACGTTAGAATTCAGATATATATTTTTTTTAATCGAGTGTCTAACACCAGATTCTAGGTGCTTGTATTATACTTAAAGATAAAAACTACCTGTTGGGCGGTAGGTTGTCCAGTAGCTGCGTAGTACGTGGCTCGCTGATGGGCAGCAGCATGATCTCTGACTTCTGCTTGCCTGTGTAATCGTTCCGCAACTGCTAAGTGTTCCCGTTCCCGGTGTTCGCGTTCTCTGACAGCTGCATCCCTTTCGCGTTCTCTAGCTTCTCGTTCCTCTCGTTCCCGCTGTTGCTGTTGAGCAACCGTTACTGGATGCGCTGACACCGCGCCAGGATGATGATGACCATGAGGAGCTAATCCCCCGTGTGGTGTGCCATGGGTCCGACTCCCCGGAAGTGGTAAAGGAATAAAGTTATTCCACGCCATCGAAGATGATTGCATATTTCTCTGTGGAGCATAAGACACCTACTTCAATAAATACTGCCTTCGTATTACTACATAAACCGAGTCATAATTCTACATTTACGCTTGCCGCTTCTGATTTATTCAACAGTCTCATAACTAAAGGAAATAACAATTCTCGCCTCACTTAATAGTTCGTTCATGAAAAAAAAACAAGTTTTCTCAGACCTCTCGATTCATCATGTTCACTAAGACCTGTTTGAAATGCAATATACGCACGATACCTATCATTTGCATGCATGCATGATCTGTGTGATTTACGTGACATAAACTGCATGAGCTATCAGGTTATTACCAATGAACTCAAGAAATCTATTCTGAAACGCAGTGTAATATAGAAGAAAACAACCGATTAATATGTAGCTAAGCTGTACAAATACATATTTGACAGGCAGCATTAGACGGCAAAAGGTATGGTCAATTTCACGTCAGGAAATATTACATGGTAGACAAAAAATTCGACTTAGTCGGTGCCAAGCGCGCAATGTCCGACTCCACTTAGCAGACCTCCGTCAAGAACGAGAATCTAATTATAGTCTCTGGGGAGAAGATTACCATGCTAATCACAGCATGAGTAGATATCAACCTACATTGCGTTCACATACTCTCCTCATCAATTGTACTTCTCCCTACAAAACGTGATTCTACTTCCGCTAATATTGCGCAAAATCTTTTCAATAAGACGACCTTGATATTTTTAACTGGAGAGAATATTTATTTCAAAATAAAAATTCAAGTTGTAATCAACAATACACAAAAGAAAAGAGAACAATTTCAAGCTAGAGTCTTTAATCTCAATTAGGGCAGAGGTCAAAGTACCGTTTGAATTGAGGATGACAGAGAAGTAATTCGCCCAAGGAAAAGTGACATTTGGTTTCGGAAAGCAATCACTCGATAACCCGGCTTGGATAGCAAGGTGTCACCCCCTCAACACCCAGCAAGACAGAGTCATTGGCCTTTTCCCCTCGCTTGTATCGTGCGTTCCTCTGTGTCTCCTTTCGTGTCAATCTCGCGAATTTCACCCTTCAACCACGAACGCAAGGCAGTGAAGCATTCATTATTTCGCAGAGTTGCTGTTACCCGCAAAAAAAGAAGGAATTATTCAGGGGTGGCTGCCTAAAAAGAGAATAAAAAACGCGTCGGCAGAAAACCATCACAGTCAACAAACTTTCGTTTGCTTTCTAAACTTCAGTTCCCTCTTTCCCTTATTTTCGACTCCACTTTATTTATTTTTCCTTAATATTGCTGTAAAGGGTAATTGACGTGCTCCTCTCAAAAATACTAATTCACTTCATTCTACAACATCAAAGTAAAAAATAATTAAACATTATCTGACTGATAAATGGTCGATATTTACCTACAGTACTTTCTATTTTCACACGATCAACAATATTGGAATGAATCATGGAGAAGTAAATTGAGTAGATTATGCAAAAAGACTACGTAATTTTGAGCACGATGGGGAATATTTCATTCGAGATTCATTGTTCTCTTTCAACTAGATTCTAGAAGACATTAAAAAATGATTCAATTGTTTTTCCGTCGATTCCGGTAAATTCTGATAAAGCTGATTGAACGTGCAACAATCATTCTTGCGATCTCCACATAATAACTTTTAGATAGATATCGCAATGAATCATGTGCTTGGAGGTTGTACATAATTATCATAAACGCCCACTACATCGTTAAATAACCAGAGTAAAAGATAGTGTTCTTTAATTGACAACTGTGACCTGTGGGACATTCGACCTCAATACAATATAAATGACAATACTATATTACGATTTAACTAGAAACTAGACCCTCTGGACAGTAAAGCATTTTTTGGGATTAATTTCTAATTTATTATCGTTCACTCTTCGTTTTGATAAACAAACTCTTTTATATTTAAATCTTATCTCGAAATTGCAAACAGTAGTGGAAATTATTCCGAATATGAATTGCTTGTTGTTTTTCCTCGACGAGGAAAAAGGTTACGAGAAATCGATGTGTCTCGTAGTAGGCAGAATCTCAAATCGTACAGTGTCGTGTCATGAATTTTATCTTATCAGTCGAGTCCAAACAAGCAGAGTATTAATTCCATGGGGCAAACAGATAAGAGAAGATAACGTGCGATAGAAAGACAATGCGAATGAAGACATTCATTTTCATAAACATATACTTTATCTGTATACATTTAAGAAACGAGGAGTTGAATTATTATTCGCTCTCTTGTACTACTTCCAGACATTATTATTGCACTTTACACACCAAAAGTATTTCAAAATTATGATAACAAATTCCAGTAGACCTATATTGTGGTCTTATCAAATGTAAACTTTCCTCCGTTTATGAATATACTAACTCTAAATGCCTGTTCTCTGCAAATATTTGCTTCAAATTAATACTTATCTGGAGTAAACAACCTTTTGGATTTTATTGAAATTTACTACTAAAAAGAATAATTAAGCCTAAGCACACTTGCTTTACAATGGAAAAGAAAAGTTTAAATGTATACAGTTCGGAGTTGCTATTTTGAAATTTCGATCTAAAATGATTAAATTGTGGTAGTTTTCAATTCAATTTTTTGTATTGAAACACTTCAAACTTTACAGTTATTAATGATTTCAATTTGAAACTGCACGATTTGAAATTTACTGATAAATATTTCATATTTCTCCAGAGCATGTAAATTGAAAAAGATATCGATATTGTGTGAGAGGGATATGCAGACTTTAAAAACGATGAGATGAAACAAGTTATTAAAGGTAGGAAATTGGATTTTATCTCCTGGGCAATCTTAGCAAGACAAGGGATTACGTTTTTCCGGTTTAACTCGAACCAAACTCTACCGAGGGTCTGCGTATTAAATCTTTTGTTACTTTTTCGAGTTTCAGCATCGCTTCAGGTAGCAGAAAGAAACTGGATGGAGGATGCTGACGAAGCGATGAGAAACACGACTCCTATGGAAACAACGAGTCAGCAGAGGGAAATGCTGACCTTTTGCAAACTGAGAATTTCCTACCCCTGCAGGATATATTCTCAGCTAGCGGAATTTTATCCCAGGAACTGGCTTAACTCACTTACGCAATTCCAGTTCCCATTTACAGAGAAAATAATTGAATAATCGCAACTTTTTTCAAATCTCATTTTCCGCAAGATGAAATATGTCCTGGGAAATAGCTACTCAATTTGATTTAATTCACCTGCACAAAAAGACCGGTTTTGAACTACTGAATCCCGCAATCAAACCGGTTTCTCCTGTTCTTTGAGGAGAAACAAAGTATCAACTTAAGAGCCTATTAGAAGTGATTGAGATTGATGAGTATTGTTGCAACTGAAGCCTAACGATTTGAATTGCTATGACTATGTAATACCGAAAATCAGCATACTCTTTTAATGGACACATATTCCCGAGAAGATTCAAGGAGGATTGAGTCTATAAAGATGGATAAAGAAGTGACTTGAATAGGTGGATTGGATGCTTGGATACAAGTTCTGGGAAGTAAGTAATCATTATACCGGCTCCATCAACAGTTCGTCCAATTAATCTCGGGATCAAAGCTTTCTAACTGTGCGATTTCACATGTCGATAGTAATCTTTGGACGAAACGGAAATTGAGGACACAAATAATATACTTGCTGACAACTTTTACATCATTCCTAAACTTTAAAACCCACTATAAATCACAAGATGATAATTAATAATATAATAAAATCAAATAACAATCCATAAAATTGTAATTTGGAAAACTTGTAACTGTACAATGGGAAGAAATTCGAAAATATGCTAGGTCACGCTTTACAACTGTGCAGACACATGTTTCAGTTTAAAATTTATGAGCACTCTCCACATCTAAATTTAGACACTCCTCGAATAAATTGGAAAAACGTTTGCTCCTTGGCTCTAGCATTCGAATGGTTCGAAACCATTTTGAATGAATAATCTCTTTTTGAGATCTTAGACGAGAGATTCTCGGGTAGCATACCTATTTTCTCTGCTTTGTGTCTCTGACTTGGCAACATATCAGGTCACCTCATTTACGTGTGACCCTTGTCCCACCACAGCAGCTGTTTTCCCACTAAGAACCTTTTCTCCATAATATTAGCATTAACTTTCCGGTATTTAAAAATTGTCCAAAAAATATTGGAAAACATTAAAAGGAGCCTCATCTATTAAATTATTTAAATACACGTTCTAGTTTGAGTTTAGAATCAGCTCCATTGTCTACGAAAGAATGCGTTTCCCAAGTGCCAGTTGTTGCTTTCAAGTTTGGTAACGTGAGTATCAAGCTATGTGCGAGTTTATCGCCTTTGAAAGCAATCCTCAGTTTTGTAACGGAAATATTTTACAATTAAAAAGCTTCAACAGTATACAGTAGAATTAATACTCGGATTTCAAGAAAAGTGGAAAAGTTATCATTGTATCTACCTGAGATAATTAATAACATAGCGGTAAAACCCTGCCTTTATTATTCTTATATGAACGTAAAGGACGGACGTTTCTAAAAGCCCATCGATCCATCCTCTTTAAAATACAATTCAGGGCCAGACCTGAGCTCAGGCATCCGCCTTCAAACGATTCAAAAGAATTTGGTCCCTCAGGCCTGGCACTGCAGATAGAATATACCTGTGTCCTTTCCAAGACAATATGGCAATATAAACACGTGGAAAAGTTTTATGGCTTGGATTTAGTAAGTACTTAATTGTTAAACTAAACCCAAGGTCCAAGGATTAAGCTTAATTACGAAACCATTCTCGGTAACAATAAATCCGAAATTAAATTAGAGAAACAAAATGAAAAACTTACATTTGGCCTTGAAATCATTTTACTTTTGCAAATTCCCTATCTGTCGGATAAAGTATTATTTAAATGATCTCTAAACATTTAAAGTGCAAGCTTTTATCTTTGCTGAGGAGACACGTAAAATGTAAAGTAAGTATCGAGAATTACGGAGATACAACTATACATACATAAAGACCAACTACATAAAAGGAACGTCCCTGAAGAGACGCGCTAACAGCAAAGTCCTCGCAAAATTGCAAACTTTTCAGGGATTTCCACAGTCTCTTTTTCTCGAGAACTGGAAAACTTGTGGATTACCTCAAAGTCGTCCAAGATTTCTTTTAGAGAGACAGAAACACACTCGCAACCCAACATCGTAAATACTTTGCTGAAAGCACGTACTGAATGGTAATAAAAGTGGCGCATTGCCAGCGGTTTGGTTCAACTTTTTTCACAGCCTGAAAGGATTGTTTCCAGACTTTTACAACTCGGTTTAAAGTGCAAAAGCGTGAAATCAGGTGTGAAAAAGTTTTTGGACTGCAAGCGGAAACAAATTTTCTCTCAAATACTCCAGTATGAAAGTGAAGGAAAACTTTATTCAAAATCCAATACGACTATCTGCATTACTTTTATTATGCAGTATTTTTAGAAAAGGATTGAGAGTCTTAGCGCTGATACTTGATAACTGAACAAAGGAAGCTTATTGTGAAAATGCCACTATATAATGGAGTGTCTTTCAAGAATACACTCTAAGCAATGTACTCGTTGGTTAAACTTTAAAGTAACTTTAAGACTATTTAAAATTCATCGAGCAGACTTTGCTTGCAGTTTGCAGTCTAGTAAGAGGTGTGTGTCACGCACACACTATTCAAGCTCACGATTGTTGCTCTCCTTATCCCATGGGCGAATGCATTCATTGTTGCGTACTTGGCACGAAGTGCATAATTAATGACCTCGCCTTGCGGAAAGGTTTGCATTGCTAATGACACTGAGAGGCCAGAGGGAAAGAGGACATATCCCGTTTCAAGACTTTGGCTACGAGTAACGAAATTTTACCATCAAAATTTTACATAAAACAGAATATTTTTTTCATGAAACTCAATTATTATCCATCTACGACAGATGCTGATCATTGGAGAAACTAGACAATTATATTGCATTATAAATGTACATTGAATAATACACAGACTTCACAGAGAAAATAGGTGAATTTTTAACCAAACAGTTGAATTCTCTACCAAAAAGTCAAGGAGGTTATTCACTAAAAAAATTATTTCAATACCGCGATACCAAGATCTTTGAAAATTGGAATTAGCGATTGAGGATTCAAAACCTCTCACTGTGAGACGATGGTTTTCGTAAGATCTCTCAAAAGAGCTTTTCAAGATTTGCGAAGATTTGAAAGATTAACGGAGATCTCTGGCGAGATTTGAAACTGTTTTTCGACAAAAGAAAATTCCTTTTCTCCAAAAAAAATATATATATATGGATTTTTTTTAACCAAACAGCTGAATCTTCTACTAAAAAATATCAATTTTCAAGCAAACATGGAAGAGAGCAATTTTCAATTTGAAAAAAAAAACATTAATTCAATTTATTTGAACCTTCAACGAGCCAAGAAATACGAAATTTCTACCGAAAGAGGTGAATCTTAAACTAAATCCCCAAATTTAAAATAAAGAAATTTTCCAGTAAAAGCATTCAAGCCGAATATTGCATTCCGAAGTACAAAAAAAAATAATTTGCTACAAAACAGTTGAATTTTCAACCCCAAAAGCCGAATTTTTGATTAAAATTATGAATCATCAACCAAGAAAATAAATTTTTATCAACTTTTGAAAAGACGAATATTCAAAAAATGTCATGAATGAATT
>CAKNXH010037365.1:0-17919 GCA_932178445.1 Andricus quercusramuli | reverse complement strand
ACTTAGAGGCCCTGAAAAGGGCTGATTGTTATTTTAGTAAGAAAAAAATGCCAATAATCGTATGAGACATTCGCATAATCGATCATTCATTCATTCCAATTCATACTTTGGAAACAATTGAAATCTGGTTTTACAATCAAATCGAATCAATTCGCGCTTCAATCGACCCAGACTCCTCAATATTTGCGATGAAAGTGCCGGTTGGAACCTTCGTATCCATGCCAGAGCGCGGATGGTGTAGAAAGACCGCCAGCTCTCGCGCCCTCGTGCGTTCGAATTCTCGGTCCCAGAGGAACCTAATTCCAATTTTTTTCTCACGTTTTAACAATTTTCTAACAAAATTAATAAAATGCAATTTTCATATTTCAATGATAAAATATCTTTTCTAACAGATAAACGGAAAATATTTGAAAGAAGTACATACGAAGACCCCGAAAAGGTATATGCTTTGGAAGAATACTTTGAACGTGTCAACGTATTCTGATCTAAGAATTGTTTAAAAAATGGGTTTCAAAACTTTTTTTGTAAAATGGCCTTCTGGATCTGATGTCTAATAGTTTTGGCTAATTGGTAATGAATTTTATATGATTTTGAGAAAAAACTGAAGGGGCAAGAATGGGGTAAAATAGGGGATCAGTTCTGAGTTTGAAGCGAGAGCAGACGATGCTGGAAATGGATGTTTGGGTCAATAATGCAAATTTGTAACCAACACATTTTTCAATTTTTAGCAATTTTAGGTAATTTAGTAGATTATATATTTTTGCTATATCATTAATTCATTTTTTTGTTATTCAGATATATCATTTTGTATAGTAGATTTATGACGTTTGAATGAGAATGAATATGTGAACATCATTATTCATCAATTAGATATTTATTGTGTAATTTTGATATTCTTTTCAAGGATTTTTTAAAAACTGTTAATTTATCATGAAAGTTGATTTTTAACGAATATGGATAAAATCAGGTATTAGACACTTGACTCATCAATGCAAGAACAAGCTTTGCATATTTTTTTGTAATACATACTTTGAGTTGAATTTACATATAAAGTTAATATATTTATTATAAAAAATTAGTGTAATTGTAAATAAAAGATAATGATTATATATAATTATTTATATGCGTATAATTTGAAGCATTATTCGATCTGTAATTTAGGTACGCGTAGCCACGATCATAATAAACATAAATAAAAAACAAAATAAACAAGCGTTTACTCTTCGTAGCATATAATTAGGGATTATTAATTTCAACTCAATCATCATACATAATTCCTTGTAAGTGTTTGAAATTCAGTTATTCAAAAATGAAATTTCAATTTTTCTCTGAAAATCCTTTTCCTGAATAGTAAAATATCTCCGGATATTAACAAAGTTAATATTTCTAGTATAAAAGAAACAAGTTTTTAACCATAAAACATCAAATTAATTCAGTAACAACTGGAAAAAGATCTGCATTCATTTTCGTTTTCGAGGTTTTCTCAAAATGAGAACCTTTTATTTTCTGTATAATCATCTTAGAAAAAAACTTTTTTCCCCCTTTCAAAATCAGCGATGCTAGACAAAATGTGCTGCATTTTATTATTGGCGTAAAGCACCGAGTTTTTTGTAGAAAAACACAAACATATATTTAAAGTTAAAAACGAAACTGGAGTAACTTTTAAATAAAAAAATTATACTTATCGGGAAGCTGCATGAAAAAATGCGTCCAAATTCCTAATAAAAAAACATGTGCAAGAGGCGGTTAATAGAGATCCACTAGCCGGGACCAAAAGTCGAGGCCCCTCACTTTTTTTATTGCAACTTGTACAAACAAATTCTCTGAAATGTCTAATAGAAAGCATCTTAAATCTTACATTCTTCCGAATTCAACGATATGAGTAAATAGTTAGAAGATGAGAAAATAGTTAGAGTGCAAAACGTCCCAAAAACCCGGGTTTTTCGGCCTCCTTTTTCAAGGGTCCACTTTGACCTGTTCCCAGAAGGAGGTGAATACGGGGGAAAGTTTTTGGAGGAATTTCAGTAATAATTGGAAAAGGTGACTGGAAAGTTCGAAAGTTCGAAAGTTGTAAAGGACTTTTCAACAAAAATTATATGTATATCAATCATATGACCAAAAATGACAATTCTTCACGAAGTCAGGTTTATAATTTAAGAAACCTTCATTTGTTTAAATAATGCATCTCCGATATACATTTTCTCTCTTTTCTGTTAAAGAGCACAACAAGTGATTTAAAATTGTCACCATTCTTAAGTCCAATTAAAATTTTTTTTTATTTCAAACACATCTCGATTTGGATGAAGTGTAGCGTGTTGCGTTTAGAGATTTTAAAAGAAACATTTTAACGAGTTTATATAAGAAAAACTTTGTTGATGTTCAAAATACTACAATACGATTGCACCTTGTACCATCCCTCCACGAAAGGACTTATCGAACCATATAGAAAAAAAGTCTATGTGGAAAAAGTCGGTTATTATCACGAGAAACTGCTACGAGATGCGTATATAGAACCTGCATTTCTACATGGATCTATATGGAATTACCTACAGCCGCCGAGGGTATTTCTATATGTTTCTGGTGGTATTTCCACTTAGCTTTGGAGAATGCCTATTTGGCCCTTGGGTCTATATGGATCTATACGGCATTACCATTAGTAGCTTCAGGTGGTTTCTATGGGTTTCTAGTGGTATTTTCACTTAGTTTTGGAGATTGCCTCATTGGCCCTTATAGGCCCCTGGGTCTATATGGATTTATACGGAATTATTAATAGCCACTGAGCTGGTTTCTATGAGTTTCTGGTGGTATTTTTACTTGATTCGAAGGAATAGCTTATTGGTCCTCATAGACACTGGGGTCTATATGGATCTATACGGAATTACCATAGGTAGCTGAGCTGGTTTCTATTGGCCCTTATAGACCGGAATATACATATAGAACCTGTTAGAATTACTGTTTGGAATTCCATATAGAATACATTTTTGTAAATTTGTATAGAGGTATAGAAAGGTATAGAAAGGTATATAGAAACAAGTAGAATTTCTGTTTAGAATTCCATATGGATTACGCATAAGTAGAATATATAGATCCGTATAGAGGTCGGGACATAGCGAGATGTCTTAAAAATTCGGTAAGAAATCTCCATACAGAAACTAGTTGGATTTCTATTCGGAATTCCATATAGATTACATATTGGTCACATCTATATAGATCCGTATAGAGGTCAGGACATAGCGAGTTGTCTAAAAATACTGTAAGGAATCTCCATATAGAAACTAGTAGAATTTCTGTTTGGTATTCCATACAGGTAAAATCCATATAGATCCGTATAGAGGTCAGGACATAGCGAGAGGTCTTGAAAATCCTGTAAGAAATCTCCATATAGAAACTAGTAGAATTTCTATTCGGAATTCCATATAGATTACATATTGGTCACATCCATATAGATATATAGATATTTCTGTTTGGAATTCCATATAGATTACGACTTGGTAACATCCATATAGATCCGTATAGAGGTCGGCAAATAGCGCGATGTCTGAACAATCATATTTGGAACATCCGTATATAGATACTTACAGAAACAGGGGTTCTTTTTGGAATTACATATAGAAACCATTTCAAGTTCTGTTTGGAATTCCGTATAGAATACAATATTTCAACATCCATATAGATTCGTACAGATTTTCTATGTGGCTAAATCTCCCTAAGTGGCACTACCATTTGCAACCACCAGAAACTTATAGAAACTCATCGAAATTCTAAATGGATCTATAGGATATTTGAAGGAAGGTTGTCAAGACAGAAACATAACCTTGAAAAATATTGAAAGTATACATTTTTTTCTTATGTTAGGGAAAATCTTCCATTATGAGGAAGCAAATTTATTCGATACTTAAGAACTGGGACATCAATGCGGCCCTGGCATTTTGTACTTAAGCGGCCATGTGCACTGTGGTAAGGGCCCTGGGGCCATGGTCCTGCTGGGCCCTGTACTAAATGCGGCCCTGGATATGCCCTCGGCGGCCCTCCAGGCTCGCGGCCCACCGGGAAATCTCCCAAATTCCAGACGGCCAGTCCGTGCCTGCCCATAGTGAATACATCCATAGTACTTCGCAGCCCTATTTTAACTATACATTTATCTATTCTATTTTTTTTTGGTTGAAAACTGACCGTTTTTCGTAGAACATTTACCTATTAAAATTTTCATTGAGAATTCATCTTTTTTGGTTGAAATTTGAACTAATTTTTTAAACAATTATTTCATTATTCAAAGATTTAACTATATTATTGAGAATAATTTTTCAACTGAAAATTTAACTAATGATTTTAGGTTGAAAATTTATCTTTTTCCGTTACAAATGCAACCATTTTGTTGGAAATTCATGTATATAAAAACAGTATTCTTAAAATTTATGGACAAATTAAAAATGATTTTTTAATGAGAAATTTATTTGAGGAGACTATCTAAAAAATTTCAAAAAATTTATAAATTATCAAAAATGAATCCTGAAGATTGTAAGGTATTATTCTCATTATGTAAATTTAAAAAAAAAATGTTGAAAATGCGAATCATTTTAAAAGATATTTACACCTATACTCTGTTCGCCGAAAGAACGAATTTCTGAAACGACGAAATTTCGTTCTGTGCGCGCAACTTGTCGAAGAAGGGGAATTGTAGGCGTAAGTACTTGCCTGGAAAGTCCCTTAATATTTATGGCCTATTGTGACTGTCACGTTCGGTCTGCTCATCTGGCCCTCAGTGATGCTATAAAAAATGTAGGAAAACACTTGGGTCAGTCTATTTGAAAAAAATTGTGTCCTCCTTTAACAGCGATTGGCTGTCGACCGAACGAAAAACAATTTGTGGACGCCTTTTGTCATAAAAACTTGCGCGACCAAATTCGTTCTCTCGGCGAACAGAGTATAGAAGGTTTCAAGGTTTTTAAAAGATTGAAAAATAATAAAAAATTTGAGAACATTTCAACAATGTTTTAAGAAAATTTTAATTTTTCAAGATTTAAAACAAAAAATTACAAGCTCTTTTAGAATTTTGAAGGGTTTTAAGAGAAGATCAATCTGTTCTTACGATTCATGGGGAAATTTGTAATTATTTTTTGTTTTGAATAATGAATTCCAAGAGAAAACTAAAAAAGATTTCAAAACATTTCAAATGATTATCCAAACTTTTGAAGCAAAAATTTAAGAAAAAAATTGGAAGTAGTTAAGCTAGGCCGGTTCTGGGACAGCTACGTAGTTCCAGCTGTCACCGACATATGACGCCACTTGTCAGTTACCGGCAGTCGGTAACTCGGTCGGTAAGGTAGAAAACGTAGAAAGGTGGCATAGACAAAGATATTCTTTGGCACAGACTCTGGACTCGGCCAATAAGAATGGCCCCTGCTTTACCGACCGAATCCACAAGCAACTTTATAAAGAGGGCGCATATTGGATCAGGGATTCTCCAAGTTCTGGAACATTCTAGAGTTTTGCTTTTCTAGGAGTTTAGATCAAAGTGGATCTATTCCCAGTTCACCAGATAGCAAAATGCCCGCCGACTGCAAGCGATCTGCCGGCCCACGGTTCGATCGATCGGAACAGAGATGAGGTAGATATGCACCACCATTGATGTCTATATGCCCGCCCGACAGGCTGGAGCGACGCGGTCCGGCGAACTGCATGACCCACGGTCCGGTAAAATGCAGGCTGAGTGTGCGAGTAGATTAAAATTAAAAAAATCTTTTGTTATGTAAATACAATAAAAATTTCTTCCTCCAAATAGCACGAAAGGTAATAGAGAAATTCTGCGTATAAGTCCAAGTTGTAAGAAAAATTAAAAATGTTATTCTTATAAAAAAATATATCTTTTTATAATATGTGACCGTCCACGAAGAAAGGGACCTAATGCGTCAAAGCTGAATTTTACAGGACGGGCGATTGTAGCAGAGCCTGCAAGCCAGCATTTAAGTAGTGGGGATGCGTCTACGAAAAGTACCCCCTCCACTTACCACTACACTGTTAGGCACGAGCCAGTGGATCTCACGGACACGTCGCGTACAGCTGTGTGTTAAGTGGTGGGGCTGGCTTTCGTAGGCCTCTCGTTCGCTCTCCCCGTACGCTATCATGCCTATGTTTGTAGCTTAATAACAAGAAAAGTAATTCACTTAAAAAATTTCTGATTACTGGAAATGAAAGAGCATCTCGGAAACTATCGATTGGCGTAAGAAAATGGAAATCGATTTTTTCCGCATTAGGTCCCTTTCTTCGTGGACGGTCACATATTGACATTTTTCTTTCAACTTGGACTTTATTATACGCAGAATTTCATTACCTTTCTTGCTATTAAAAGAAAGAAATTTTATTTTATGGAGATAGCAACATATTTTTTGAATTTTAATGAAAAAGTGTCTTTTAATTTCAGATCACTTTCGATATCTTGGTTTTGTATTTATTTCTGAATACTTGATAATGATTTTTGGAACGATTTCTTATATTTTTGGTTTTTCTTAGATCTGTAAAATTATTATTTGTAACATGTGCGTTTTACAGTATTTTTGGGTTAGTTCGAGAGGTTCGTTGAAAATTATGTCACTTGTCCTGGTAAACGAAAAGCGTTAAAAAGGGAGGTTATGTTGGACTCCAAACAAAAAACAGCAATCCGCCATTTTGCGCAAAAAGAAAAAGTCGATCCTTTTATTTATCCGGAACGACTCACGTCGCGCTTAAACCGAGCGAAAATTCACGGGTGAACGCCACACGAGATGATACACACGGCAAAAGAACAGCTGATCCAATATGCGCATGCGCATTTTCGATCTCAAACTACTTGTACTATAAGCCGCAGCGGTCATGCAAGTTGCAGGCCCGTCGTTTCTTGCCGTTTGCTCGACCAACGCGACGGGAGTGCCGGACCTTTGTCCGCCCTTCGGTCGCATTCCGACTCTGCCGGCCTGACGCGTGCATTTAGCAGGCACCATGGTCTCCAGCTCGTCGGGCCGATCACGTGCCGGCACATATTGTTATCTGGGTTGCCTCTTAGATTCTTACTCGTTAAACCTTCTGGATATTTTGACGTGATCTCTGACGAATTTCTATACATCGAATTTTCTGGAAGGCTTGAATATAAGCTCTTGCTTATAATCTCTAACTGCTTTGCAGAAAAGATGAATAGATGCATTATCACCTTCCACCTATAGTGGTGCATATTTAACATTCAAAGTCTGGAGCCTTTCACATATTTCTTTGTAGGCGTGATGATCTCTGACGATTTTCTATAACACGAATTTTCGAGAAGGCTCTAGACATAAAGAAAGAAGTATGGATACAGGATATGAGTTCTAGTGATTATGCTAGGAAAGATCCATTGGTGGCTTCTAGACGGTTCGATACGCTAGCTGCCAACGGCGCTGGAAAACACATGCTCACATTCTGGAAAGTCTTCTCCTTTATATGAACAATGATTTTTATTCATAAGATGTTTTTCTAATATGCATATTTATAAAAATCGACAGCTACAAAAATCTCAATTTTCACTTAAATTTGATGCTCGCGACCTCTGCAAATTTTTTGTATAAACCTGAAAAATTTAGGATAGTTTTTTCGCATTCACTGAGAAAGAAACTATCGTAGAACAGCAAATCGAAAAATAGAAACAATTTTTTTATGAGGCCAGCCTAAGCTGTATGTTCGAAATTATTCAAGCATCATCAAAGTTTGAAAAATATTTCAAAAATACTGAAATAGATGAACTCAAAAGTGAGCCCTTGACCCTCTCATATATTATACCTGCTCTTCTCCCCGTGCAAAAATTGCCCTGTTTTTACCCATTTAAGAAGTGGCGCTTATAAGGCTCACACCAGTCTGAAATTTTCAGGAACTGTTTGTAGGAAATTCGAGCTGTTTTTAAAAAAACTTCGAAATTGATATGTTAAGGTTTTAATACTTTTTTGAATTTAAAATTATTTCGCGCGAAAGAATTAGTACTTTGAGGGGGCTCGAGAGACGCTACCGAGTGGGGGGTGTGTGTGCATGCGGAGAGCGGAGAGTTAGTTCGTCTTTCATGGAAGAAAGAGGTGTCTTTCGTATGCTTATTGAGCATTTCGTCGTCGCGAAACGTCGAATTTTTGATTTTGTTCATTCGGAACAAATTAAAGTTCGATTGTACCTAGAGTGGTTGAATATAAACTTGTCAAGGCTTAAAGTTACTCCATGGTTCACCTCCAGCCCCTTGACCTGTTCGTTGGGGACCTATTGTTCCGCCCGAGTCGAGTCCTGGCTGTACAGTCTTGCTCAAGATTCACTACTACAGCCTCCCTTAAATTTACTGTGAATTAAAAGGAAATTTGTACTTTTTTTGTTCTTTATAAATGTTTCAGTTAAAAAAATGAACATTTATATGGAAAGAATGTTTGAATTTTTCAAAAAATGAAGGAGGAAAAACACTTGTCACCTGTCAAGTTGTCATAGCGTTGAATATTATTGGTGCATTTTCCTCCAATGAAAAAAAGACGACAAATATTAACGTAAATTTACTGTAAATTAAAAAGGGTGCATTAATTGTTCTGATTCATGATTTGTTCTTATTTATGTTTTTTGTCAGGAATCACAGCGCAATTGAATCTATTAAAAGCTTCAAGTCTGAATTTTAAATTGTTCAAATTTTAATACTACTTTGCTCGGCACTGTCTCTTCTTTCTATTTCTAATGCCTCGCTTTCTAATTGCACAAGTGCTTGAGGAAGGCTGTGGCAGTGTATCTTGAGAAAGACTGTACAACCAGGACTCGACTCGTGCGGAACAATGGGCCCCCAACGAACAGGTCAAGGGGCTGGAGGTGAACCATGGAGTAACTTTAAGCCCTTGTGAAACTATCTGCGTTTTATTACTGTGCCGAGCAGAATGCTTATCAGCATTGTTGGATCCTGGATTTGTCTCTTTTAGAGAATTCGATAAAATTCTTTATTGAAACTTTAAACATTTTGGCGATCCTGCCAGGATCTGTCGGCAATTCTGATTTGATAGTGAGCTGATGATGATTTCTGAAAATATGCATCATTAGTTGAACTTGGAAAAGCGTTCGGTCGTTTTGGTTCTGCTTAGTTTCGAGTGTGACGCAGTGTTGTTTTGTCCAGTCACATCATGCGGCATGGAATCCGATCAAACCAACTAAAGTTTTACTTGCAACAGCTAAAGTAGTTGGTTCTTCTAGTTCTGGACGTACGGTCCAGGTTCGTGCTTTTTTTGGATCAACCCAAGTGCGAATTCCAATACGGCCCAACATTGGCCCAGTATTGGCAAAAATGTTGCCGAAATTCGACTGCCAGTATTGGGCCATAGCTGGATGTGTAACTACGGTATGCACTTGGCGGCCAATTCTGGCCCAGACTCTGGCCGCCATTACCGGAGTTAATTAAAAAAAAAAAAAAATCATTGAATTGTTTTAGGACGCATCTATATACGACTGCATAACGTCCGAATATTTATTATAATTTAAAAAACTGAAATTTCATTCAAACATTTTGTTTAACTTTAGCACTCACTACTGCTATAAGCTAAAGATATGACAAAAAAGGTATTCAAAAAATAAATAATAATTGATTGCGAGTAATTTGACTTTGAATATTAATGGGTCCTGGTGTAGAGTGAATACATATTACATATTTAAATATTATATTATAAATAAAACTTCGAATGCTACGGGGTATCGAACCTACATCTATACCTAAATCTATCGCCTAGCAGTCGGGAGTCTTAACCATTGCGCTAAACTTCTGAGTTGAAACTTGATGAAAAAACCATCCTCATAAGCTACAGCTCAAAACAGTTGAAACACCAAATTTTAAACTCTCTTTTTCTAATTAAATATTTATTATTATACGACGTTATGTATAGATGTAAAATATACGAACTGTTAACAGGAATATCAATAAAATAATTTTTAAATAAATAATTTATATCGATTACAATTTTTCTTCGTGTAATATTTCGTTTTTTGGCGTTTTAGACTACTTTATAACTTTCTACAATGACAGGAAATGTAATTTTTTATGAACATTGAAAATTTGTAATGACGGAACTTAGAAATTTCATCGTGAACTTTGACAATTTTTTAATAACAAATTTTTTTAAACTTCCGTGTAAGTTTTGGTTTTTAGGTGTTTTAGACCATTTTACAACGTTTAAGATTGACATAAAATCTAATTTTTCTGAACATTTACAATTTTACATTAAGATGGAACTTGGAATTTTTTTCTTAAAAAAAATCAGGAAAAAAGTTGCATTCGAGACAGTTGTATTTATAGTTCTTAGACATTAGAAAACACATAAATCTGAATAAATGCTTTGGCCTATACTTAGCACCTCTTTCCGGCCTTTGCAGGGCCAGACCTTGCCTTTTCCTATTGAAACATGTTTAGCCAAAGTAAAGACGAAGTTCGGAACAGCAGTGCGAACTCTGGCTTTTCCTATTCAAACATGGTTTGCCGTAGTAAGTCACACTGGGCGCAGTGATGCGCCTTTGCTGGGCCAGACTCCGGCCTTTCCTATTAAAACATGTTTTGCTAGAGTAAAGACGAAGTTTGGAACACTAATGCGCCGCGTCTGGGCCGATCTCTGGCTTTTCCTGATAAAACATGCTTTGCCGTGATAAAAGTAACACTTGGTCCAATAATGTGCCATCACTGGGCCAAGCATCGGCGGTAGATCGACAAATTTGAATAGCCAATATAGGCAACCAGTACGGGCACAACATTGGGCCGATTAAAATGCCGATATTGGCCCAATCACATTAGCCGATCTTTGGCTGCCGAAATTGGACCAAGCCTGGGCCGTGTTTTCAGTTCCGGCAATTCGCACTTGGGTAAGGGTCAACTTGGTCATTTGTAACAAAAGAATTGGTTAGCGCTTTGCAAGTTCGTCCAAGACGAATAGACGATTAGACGAAATTGAGCTTCTTTGTTCGGGAAGCATTTCAACTGGTAGCACACGTCTTATGGCTGCAATACAAATTCGTTAACGATCGGGTCAAGGTCCGATATTTTCTACAAATGCGTTGATTTTGGATAATCTTACGAATTATTTACCCGCGGTTAGTAATGATGTTTTATCAAAAGTACGTTTGCAAAATCTCGACCTCGCTGATGACGATGTTACAGGTTCGCAGCCTATTTACGTTATCATCGGTGCTGACCTCTACGGTTCAGTGCTACTCGATGGACTTAGAAAAGGTCGTTTTGATGAGCCCGTTGCTCAAAATACAACATTCGGCTGGATTCTTTCGGAAAAGAATGATAATTTTCGCCCTGATTTGCAATCTTTAGAATAGCGTTCGGCTTTGGTGCATCACTGTGTTTCGAGCAGGGATTTAGACTGTTCTTTAGAACGATTTTGGAACCTTGAAGAAGTACCTTCCGTCTTGCGTTTAACTAAATCCGAAGAGGAATGCGAATTGCATTTTAAGTTAACACATACTAGAACTGCCGAAGGCCAATATGTTGTTCGATATCCATTCAAATCCGGACGCCCAATTAATATCGGTTTGTCTTGAAAAATAGCTGAAAAGGCCTTGTTAGCACTTTTGAAATGGCTCACGACTCTCCAGAACTTTTTTGTCAATATAAAAGGTTTATGGATGAGTACGAAAGTTTAAGCCACATGTCACGAATTTCAGGCCCGTCACGTGAACTCAATCCGACACAAGTAGTCTACTTAACTCATCATCCGGTAATTAGGGAGTCCAGCTGTACTACGGCAGTTAGAAGTGTTTTTAATGCGTCTCGACTAACGTCAAGTTTTACATCGCTTAATGATCACATGCATGTCGGGCCCAAATTACAAAGTAATCTATCCGAAGTTCTTTTGCAGTGGCGAACTTACCAATTTTTTTATACTGCAGATATTGCAAAAATGTATAGATAGATTCTCATAAATGAAAAGGATCGCGACTATCAGAGAGTTCTTTGGACTCTGACACTTAGCTACGAACCGATAGAATTTCGTTTAAACATCGTAACTTATGGAACAGCGGCTGCTCCATTCCGCGCTTTACGAGTCCGCCGGCAATTGGTCCAAGACGAGGGACATCAGCATCCTAAAGGCTCGATCGTCATTACTCATCAGACTTATATTGATGACTGCCTTTTTGGAGCAGATTCGAAAGTTGAACTAATTGAAATTCGAGAAGACGTAAAACGTTTGCTATGGATGAAAACGATTCATTAAAGGTTCTTGGTATCGCCTGGCATCCCATCTTAGATGTCTATCGCTTCAAAATACAACTACCAGAAGTCTCGCAATTAACTTAACGTTCAGTTCTGTCTCTAATTGCCCGTTTATTTGATCCCTTGGGTTGGGTATCACTGGTAGTGGTTTTAGCTAAAGTTTGTATGCAAAAGCTTTAGATTAAATCGATATCTTGGGGATGATATTTTACCAGAAGATCTTTCAAAATTTTGGAACGAATATCTTGAGAATTTAATTCAATTGGAGAAAATTTCGATTCCGCGATGGACAGGCCAAGGAAGTAAGTTGATTAAAAATATTTCGCAATTCTCCGAACTAAAATCGATATGCTGGACTGATTCTATTAATGTATTTGCTTCGCTAAATAAGCACCCTTCTGATTTGAAAATTTTCGTTGCTAATCGCGTCGCTGCTATTCAGGGGGTAGCTCCGTCTATCATTTGGAAGCATGTACCGATCAAGGATAATCCTGCCGATTTAGCATCTCGTGGTGTTTTTGCTTCTAAACATGCCGAAAATGAGCTTTGGTGGCATAGGCCGACGTGACTGAGTCAAAACGAAGAATTTTGGCCTTCGTCAGGAAGCTTTAGGAATTTTGAAACCGATTTGGATCTCCGAGTGCAAACGCATCACGCTTATGAACAACCTAAATTTTGCTTAGCAAACCTATCAACTCGATTCTCGTCGTGGTTGAAACTTGTGCGTATTTTAGCGTATGTCCTAAAGTTTTTGGATATTAAAACCGGATTTTCCCCTGTTAAAATGAAAACCGGAAATGATGTCTCTATCGTGAGATATTGTGTTGATAGTGAAATTATTTGGATCAAGTATATTCAATTCCAATTGTTTTCTCACGAGACTTCAAGTTTAGATAGAAAAATCGAACTAGACTGGAAAAGTCCATTGCTGTCATTAAATCGATTTCTTGATGAAAATAAAATCCTGCGCGTTGGCGGAAGATTAGCTAACGCAGCAACGGAATTTAATCGAAAATTTCCAATTATTATCAAGGCACATCCGTTAGTAACCCGTCAATTGATGGGTGCGTTGCCTAAAAGCCGTATCACGCGATCTGCAAGACTAAAGGTGGGGGCCAAATGTCGAGGACCCTCACTTCTTTTGATTGCAACTCGCAAATAAAAATCTCGGTATTGTCTAATAAAAGGTATCTGAAAGCTTAAGCTTAAGTCTTGCGAATTAAACGATATGATCACTTTTATCCTCAAAATTTTTTGTCAACAGTTAGACGGCAAAACATCCCAACAAACAGGGGTTTTCAGCCACCTTTTTCAAGCGTCTACTTCAGGGGTCTCCAAACGTAGATCCTGTATGTACTTGGGATCCCAGGACAGTAGGTCGGATCTACTCAGCTCTGACCCAGGACTGTCAAAATTCGAGTCAAAATCCTTTACCTGATTTGAGCCGCTTGAACCCCTTTGAAAAAAATGGTCCTCCATGTTCAAATTTCAGAATTGAGCCCTTCCAACTGGGATTTTTTTTCGAGAGGTCATAAATTTTCTCTCAGTTTCCCTTCGAAAAAAAATGGTAGATCTTGAAAAAGGTCGGGCGATCCTGGGTCTCGCTGCACCTGTGGATTGTAGAGACCCCTGGTCTACTTTTACCTCTTTCCAGGAAGACGGCGACGTTAGAAAACATCTGAATCTGATAAATTTATGATAAAATCATTCTTACGCAAGAAATATCATTTTGAATATGTTCTGACTTTAATCAGTGTTGGTGCGTGGTCCGGCACAGCAGGACAAGTAGTAGAAAAAAAGTACCCTTTCAGAATTTTGTTAGATTATTCATAACATCGTCCTCTTTCTGGGAACGTGTAAAAGTGGACGCTTGAAAAATCCTGATTTTTGGGATGTTTTGCCCTCTGATTAAAACTTTAAATTGTCATGGGCGACTGAAAATACGTATAGCCTAGCTGAAATAAAAATATGTCTAGTTTTTTGTTTTGCTTCAGCCATTTTTCAATTGTCGAAAACGTTAGTAAGATTCTTTGTGAAAGTAACGTTAAAGTGGTAAAACTGTGAGTCCACTCCAAGGATTCACCTGCGAGGCCGCTAATTCGCTCTTCGTTCATGTTATTATTACACATTTGTACCTATGCCAGGGCTCTCCAGAAGGCAACCGCGAGTCTAGGTCAAACAGGCCCTCATAAATTTTCGTTAAACTTGTCCTTCGACTCGTCCCTAATCCTTCACGGTAAATTACAGCTTGAAATGAAAAAATGCAATGTATTGTGAATTCAAGTAGGAAAAAATAAGACCCTTCGGTGTGAACAATGAGCCTTGACCGCAACCCTTTTCAGGATTCCTGGAAATCGAAGAAAAAAATTACAGAAAAACTTGGTGGCAGCCGTAACACCTGCTGAAAGTGGTGAGCCTTGACCTACAGACACCATAAAACTTTGTTACTTGAGCCTCGAGGCCTCATGGTCCTGCCACTACCTTTAGGTTAGGGCCAGTTTGTATTTCGAGACACCAACAAAGTTTAAATCGGCGCGGTTTATTGCAGTTGCCATAAAGGCGTCACCTGTCAACATACTGGCGAACCAGATTTATTCTGAGGTTCAAACTTTAAAACAGTGGTCGGCAAACTTGTTGCTCAATTTTCAGGTAAGGGCAGGGTTGACCCCAGGAAGAACCCCGCACACAATACATGGGAAAAAAACATTCGGTCAAATTGGACGAAACTGCGGGAAATGATAGATCTTGAGGTCCTGATCAAAAGTTCTTGCGGTCACAACCACCCAAAATGAGTTGCTGAGGAGCTAGATGTCGTCCAAAGTTAAAAATAGTCCGAAATTCAATACATTATTTGTGAATATATCAAACGGTGTCAAAGTTAACTAATAATATGTATATGCATGAGTTTATGTATATATATATATATATATATATATATATATATATATACATAACTCATGCATATACATATTATTAGTTAACTTTGATACCGTCCAATTTGACGGAATGTTTTTTTCCCATGTATTGTGTGCGGGGTTCTTTGTCATTGTTCATTGTTAGATGGGATACTCAACGGGAATAAAAAGTGGAAATATCTCGTAGGTGAGTAAAACGCAGCTATAGAAGTGTCTGAAAAAATTGGATATAATTTCACGTCTGTAAAAAGCAGTAATAGAACATGGGCAGTAAAAAGCGGACAACGGTACTTGGGCCATAAGAAACAAGAATAGAAAAACACGGCAGTAAAAAGTGGACACGCGTGTGTATTCTTATTTTGTCTACTTTTTACTGCCGAGTTGTTCTATTCCTGGTTTATTATAGCCCAAGTACCGTTGTCCACCTTTTACTGCCAATGTTCCATTACTGCTTTTTACAGGCGCGAAATTATATCTAATATTTTTAGGCATTTCCCTATAGCTGCGTTTTAATCACCTACGTGATATTTCCACTTCTTATTGTCTGCGGCTAAAACTAATTTTGTTGTAAATTGTCACATTAGCGATTTAAGTCTTGTATTGGAAATCTGTAACGCATTTGAGATTACATCTAAAATTGTACTTGTGAAGTACAATGACTGGAACCGTCACGGTAGCAGTTTACCGACAACTGGTTTAAAAAAGCATACCTGGTAAATCTGTTGAAAAAATAATCGCCCAACTTGTGTCAGATTGAAAAAAAAACTGAAGTACACCGGAATTATATGTTTAAAAAGCTAAAAACTCATTCCTCCGCTTAAAAATTTGGTGGCCCTTAAAAGGGCCGATTGTGTATATGATCAACTTATGCTTTCTTTTCGGTCTTCTTGGGCAAGAGAACAGCCTGGATGTTGGGCAGAACTCCACCTTGAGCGATGGTTACACCAGAGAGAAGTTTGTTCAACTCCTCGTCATTTCTGATGGCCAATTGCAAGTGACGAGGGATGATCCTCGTCTTCTTGTTGTCACGGGCAGCATTTCCTGCCAATTCCAGAACTTCAGCGGCCAAGTATTCCATGACGGCTGCCAAGTAAACTGGAGCTCCGGCTCCTACTCTCTCGGCATAGTTTCCTTTGCGGAGGAGACGATGAATTCTACCAACGGGGAACTGAAGTCCAGCTCTGCTGGAGCGGGTCTTTGACTTTCCCTTGACTTTGCCACCTTTTCCACGACCAGACATTTTCAAAGTTCCTTATTGACACAAAAAATTTGCCGGACTATAAACTTTAAAGACGGCAAAATTTGCCGGAGCTCAATACTCGACCTATATTTTATAGCCATTTTCTCTGAGAATAAAGTTAGAAATTCACAGTTTTACCTGATTTTTTCAACTTTTCAGTTAGACCGAGGCAATAATCAACGGAATTTAATAGACAAAATTGTTGGAACTATTTATTATCTATAATAATATTCTTTCAGAATAATGCAAGAAAGTTGCATTTTTTTTCTAATATTTTACACTTTTAAATTAAATTAAATTCTAGTGAGGTAATAATTAATTCAATTCAACAAACATAATTGTTTAAAGAATTAATTATTTTTATTAAACATTCTCGTTGAATAATGCTAGAAATTTGCGGGCTTTTATGGAATTTTCAGTTTTTCTTTGACTTTTAAGTTTTCGGTAACTACTTCAAGAAAAAAATGCACATTCATATATTTTATTCCATATAGAACATTTTAGGAATGTTTCAAATACCTGTTTTATTTTAGAAAAACATATTCACAAAAAGAAAGATTGTTCGAAAAATTATTTTCTCTGTTGTTTATTTATTATTTCTTTGTAACTAAAAAGCCAAAGCAAAGTTAAAAATTTCAGAAAAAAACGCCTTTTTCTAGCAATTATCTAAGGGAAGATAGTTATAAGCAATAATACATTTTTCGAACAATCGTGTTTGTTAACTGGTCTTTACATTGTTATTAAAGTAAAAACAAACAACTGGAATTTAGGAAAGGGAAAACTTTGAACCATTAACTGCTGTTCATATTTTACGTCGTTACTCGTGTCTAAAAAAATTGAGATTTCAAATCGTTAAAAATAAAAAGTTGTTCTTCTCAGAAACGCGTGGTACGATTTTTTTCTTTATCGGCTTTCATTAGATTAAATAATATCACACGTGTAACAACAATATTGACCATTTTTTTATAGTGAACACTTTCAATTTTTTAAATTCAAATACTCATAACTTTTTACTAACAATACATCATTTTTAGAAGAAACTAATTCATTTTTCGAAATTTATGATTGATGAAGTAAATTCACAAGTAAATTTAATAAATAAATTCATGAATAAATTGAAGTAAATTAATTAAGTAAATTGAATTAAATTATTAATTAAAAATTAAATTATCTTGAAACTATAAACTATAAATTGACTAATATATGAAGTTCTTATAAATTTGTTACTTATAAACTTATAAACTTTGTTCAAAATCTTCAAAAAATAACATTTTTTAAAATTATTTCGAAATCTAAATTATTTTGAATATTTTCAAATCTTTTAAACCTTTTAAATATCTTTCAAAATGATTCAAATTTTTCCTAAAATTGGTAACTAGAAAAGTGGAATTATCAACAAAACAGTTAATTTCCAACCAAAAAAGATGACTTTCCTACCTTAAAAGATGAATTTTCTACCAAAAGACGAATTTTTAACGAGTTGAATTGAACAAAACAAATCGATTAAAAAAAAAGTTGAATCCTCAAAAAGATGAATTTTCAATACA
>CAKNXH010037359.1:0-10804 GCA_932178445.1 Andricus quercusramuli | reverse complement strand
CCTTCCTTCCTCGTGCATCCTTCTCACTTCATCCATCTGCAGTCCATTCATTCTAAAATACCTTTCCCTCTCAGCCTCCATCTTCCCACCCCCTCCCTTGTTCTCCTTTTCCCACCAACACGCCCTAACTAGCCTACTTCCCCCCTCTTCCAAAAATTTCTCCTCATATTTACACGCCCGGCTCCCTGCTAGAATTCCTACACTCGCTCTCCCCGTCTCCCTCCTGACAATATAATTAGGCGTGTTCCTTGCCAACCCCAGGGTCCACTTTACATACCTCTCCTGCGTTCTATTAACCTCTTCACTTTCCTTCCACCCCCACACTTCTACCCCATACAATAGCACACTCATCACTAGTGAATCAAACAATTTCATTCTCCTTCCAAAATCATCTGCGAATAACTTCTTTCCCAACCCCCACACCTGCCTCATCACTACATTTGCCCTCCTCACTCTCTCTTTTATGTGACCATCCACTCCACCATTCCTTCGAAACACGAAGCCCAAGTACACAAACTCTTTCACCTCCTGCACCTCCTTTCCCTTCCACTTCCACTCCCTTCCCTTATCCCTTCCCCCTCCTTTTCTGAACACCATAACCTTGGACTTTTCCACATTCAGCTCTAACCCCTTTTTATCCAGGTATCTTCCCAACCTCTTAATCATCTCCTTTAAGGCCTCCTCGCTGCTTGCCAGCAACACTATGTCATCTGCATACGCTAGTGACCAAATTCTAACCCCTCTTATCCTGACTCCTCCTACCACCCCGGCCTCCAGCTTACTTTCCATATCCGCAATTAAAATCGCAAAAAGCGTTGGGCTAAGTGGACACCCTTGCCTTAACCCCCTATCCATCCAGAACCCCTCCGAAATCCCCTCCCCTCCTCTTACCTTGTCTTTTGTCTCTTCAGATATCTCCCTTACCCTTTCAATTAGGCCCCTCTCTACTCCCCTATCCTCCATCGCCTCCCACAACCTCCCCCTATCCACCGATGGAAACGCGCCTTTGAGATCCACAAAAAACGCGTACACTCTCGCCCCTTTCTTCGCTAATTCTCTATCTACCACGTGCTGCAGCACGTAAATATTGTCGATAGTACTCCTACCCGCCCTAAATCCCGCCTGCGTCTCCGGCAATATTCCTTTCCCCTCAACATCCTTCCGCAGTCTCTCTGCCACCACCATCGCATATACTTTATACGCCGTATTCATTAGCGTAATCCCTCTATAATTTTCCTGCATATCTCTATCCCCTTTCTTATACAGTGGCACTATTAAGCCTTCTCTCCACCCTCCTGGGAATCCCTCACCCCTCCAAACTTTCTTCACTACCTCCTTCAGCCTCTCCCTAACCTCTTGTGTACTAAACAGCCATGCTTCGTTCTCTACCCCATCCAGCCCTGCTGCTTTTGACCTTTTCAACTTCCTTATCTGCTTCTCTATCTCCTCGTCATTCAACTCCTCAATCTCTGCCTCTCCCGTTCTTCTACTTCCCCCATCCGTCTTCCTTGAATCTGAGCCCTGGAACGATTCTTTAAAAAATTCCCTCCACTCCTCACTCCCTATCTTCTCGCTGACCCCCACCCTGCGCTTCCTAAACCTATTTATTATCTTCCAGACGTCCCCCTCCGTCTTAACATTTGCTAACTCCTCTTCCAGCTCTTTCTCCTTTTCCTGTTCTTTCTTCTTACACATCAATCTAAACCCCTTCCTCGTTTCTACGTACTCCTCCCTTCTCGCATTACCCTCTTTCCACTTCTTGTACTTCCTCTTCACCTTCCTTTTCATCTTTTTACATTCCCTATCCCACCATGGCTTCACCATTCCTTTCTTCTTCTTTCTGAATACCTTCTTTTGCACACACCCTTTCACGTTCTCTTTCAGATCCTCTCATATCTCTTCCACAGACTCCCCTCTAAAGCGTACCTTTCCTAGCCGCTCCTGATACTTCTCTATCGCCTCCCTCGTCCAGGTCACCCTCTCCCCTATCGAGACTTCTTCCCCGCCTTGTCTTCCTCCACCCTCACCTCTTATCCACAGACTTAATGGCTGATGGTCTGATTCCACCCTCCCCTCTACTGCGAATTTTTTCCGTCTCCTCCCATCCTTGCATATTCATTACCACGTAGTCTATCACCGATACCCCCACCTTACTTACATACGTGTATTCTCCCTCTTCGTCCCCATTAGCCATACCATTCGCCACTGCCCACCCTCTATGCTCCATCCAGTCCCTTAGAATCTCTCCCTCCTTATTTATTATCCTATCCTTCGAATTCCTTTTGAAGCTCTCCCCTTCCCTGTAAAGGCCCCTTGCATATTTTATAGTCATATACACTGTTCAAATGTTTGCAATTTCAATATACATTCAATATACATTTGTATTTTAAATCTAAAACCTAGGTACACGAAATCTCCATTAAGAGACTATGTTATTTAATTTTATATACCGCATATTGATCATTTATTAGAAAAGTTAGATATTTGCACATTACGCAAATTAAAAACAATTTAGGCAGCAATTTTCAATTATGAATAATCGAACACAATATTTTCTCCCAGATAAATATAAATTACACTGGCTTTCAAGAGAGAGGTTCAATTAAACGAATAATAAATAAACCTCACCTCCAAGCACCTGTACTCACGTTGAAATTCTAACATCCACAGCGAATTTTAGAGAAAATTCTACCCGCACGTCGCACTTTAATTGTAAGTAGTAATATAGTAGTAGTAGTAGGAAAGTAGGCATTTCTATATAATTATGTATATGTATATCATTCATTGATAATAGATTTGAATCGCCACTTTTTAAGTTGTATTCATTTTAATGATGAATCACACGTCATCAAATTTTAATATCTAATCTCAAGTTGTTCTGAAGCATTGAACGGTGAATAGTTTTAAAATAAAACAGAAAACATTTATATTGAGCTCTTCAGCAATAATTTTAAATACTTAAGGGCCAAAAAAGTTAAAAGAAATTCATCACACAAATAATTGTTTCGTTTTTAAAATTATTTTGGACCTCAAAGTTATGTACAAGTGCTAATCATTTTCCATCATACCTAAATCGAAAATTCGACTTTCGATTATCGACATGATGAAAAATTTGGGTCTGGGCAACGATTTCGACCATAGTCACACAATATACTGTTTATCATAGACATCCTAACGTGCTTCCTCGCGTGCTCTGTTATCTCAGTTTTGCGGGGGCGTTGGGTGTTTGGCAAATGAATGAATATCCTTGATATTTATATCATAGATATTATTATTTTATTTTTGCAGATAAATAAAATATGTTTATTTTTATTCATCCGTATTGGTGTCGGATTGTAGAGAGCCTGATTAAATGCTACAAGTCCTACATGTAGTACTTGCAGACTCAAAAGATGGTCTAATGTGCTTTAAACACAGAGCCTCCTTTGACGCTGAGCGTGGAAAAACAGAAAATTTTTGACATTTACAGCGTCAAAGTAGGATCTAAATTGGATTGGAATTGTTGCTAATTTAGAACCTACTTCACAGCACCGACTAAAGTAGGAGTTACAGGTTGAAAGTAGGGACCAAATTTCGACTCAAGTCGTACGAGGAGCTTCACAAAGTCAATATGTGAAGCTCTCCACTCGGGCCCCTTACTTTTGTTTCAGACATCTCTCACACTACTGACACTCTTCATCTCGGATTTCTTATCGACTATTTGTCGCCACACTTCTCTGTCCGGGCATACCTCTTTAGCTTCTTTTATTCCCATACATTTTTTTATGCAAGCTCTTGTGTTTTTGTGGCTTTTTATATATTTTCTTATCAGAGTCTCATTCACAAATTCCCATCATTTCTTCCTCGGTCTGCCTGTGGATACGCTTCCATTCACTTATCCTAGACATACTTGTTTCTGCAGTCATTCTTTGTTCATTCTCTAAACATATCCAAACCATCTCAAAAAATTTATTTCATTCTTGTCAAACAGTATCACATCTACGCCACCTTCTCTGAGAATCCTCTCATGACTGGCTACGTCCGTTAGCGTTTTACCGCACGCATTGCGCAGATATTGCATCCGAATAGCGTTGACTTTACTCTTATCTTTTTCTTAGTGTGTTCAGGTCTCGCCAGGGTACAGCACAGTGGGTACAAGTATAGAATTATATATCGCAATTTTAGCTTCAGTTGTTAAATTTTACTTCTGTCAATGGCTCTCACACTGTCGATAACCTAGCTACCCTCGTTTAGACGTCTCTCTATGTCGCCGTCGATCTTTCCATCTTTGGTGAATAAACTTCTAAGATACACGTACTTATCACCTTGTTCTATCCTCTAGGAAAATGTTGTACGATTTGTTTTCTCCTTTTCCTTCAAACCCCATAATTTTGGTTTTATTCACGTTAATTTCAAGGTCCATGTTCTTTCTGTCACTATTCTATTCTATTCTATTCTATCTACAATCGCTAAGCCATGCACCCTCATTGTCCCGAGATCCACACCGTTTTCGTCGAGGAGGGCCATTTCAAGACACTTCTCCATGAATATGATAAACAGCCAAGAGGACATAACGCATCCTTATTTGACACCTTGCCTATCATCAAACCAGTCATTCAGTTGCCCATTTAATCTCACACTCGCTTTGCTACGTACATATATATTGCTTTTATTGCTTTTAGAAGCCATCCATTGACTCCGTTCTTATTCAGAACTTCCCCAACCTTACTCCCATCCACCTTGTCAAATTCTTTTTCCAGATCATATTAATTGCACAAATATTATTCAAGTATGGTGTAGCATACACAAAATAATTGTACACATAGATCCTCAAAAAGTGGATCTACCGAAGAAAACTAATAAAAGAATTTATTTCCACTTCCCGTTGAATAATGAAGTATCGGGAAAATTATGGAAAATTTCCAATGTTATTTTCTGGAATATACGAACAATAATTAGTAAATTAATAAGCACCAATCATGAATACAATAGTTCTGTCTATAGTTTCCTTAATATTTAGGGCAAATACTTTGTTATACTTAAATAATAATTATTCCCATAAAACTTACTTATAGCGGATATGGCAAGAATCACCTGAATTTTTCGTAGAAATTGAAGTTATATGGTGCCACTCTTGAGTGACTCGTTTTGTACAAGGTTTCGAAATGAAAGTTGGCTGACCCGGTGATCGGCGGTATTTGACGAGAAAATGAGTTAAAAACCGAAAAAAATAATAATTGGTTAATATTTAAACTTGTGCATGGATTTAAAATTTCCGATTTTATTTGAATGGGGAGTAATGAGTAAAACCTTTAAAAATACTTGCTCAAATATAATCTAAATCTATCGTCTACCATAGGGAGCGAAAGCTTAAGGGAAGCTAAAAGTAATCATTTCGTAGTAAATTAAAGTTCTACGGTCTAAATCTTTTGAAAAATTGTGCATTTTTACAATATTTCTATGACCGCCATTTTTCAAAGTTTATATTAAATTTTGGTATGTTCAATATTTTCAGTAAGCCAGAAGCTGTTCATTCCCCAGGTAGACAAGAAATTTATATTTTATTCAAGCAAGCGATGTTATTTTGAAAGTTTTTATTAATTTTCTACATTTAATTAAAACAGAAAATTTTGAATTCTATATGCCAGCACTAAATATTAACCGATTTTGATTTATTTGCTGCGACACCAATTTCTCGTCAAATATCATCGATTACCGGATTGCTGCATTTCTATTTAAAAAGTTTGGGCAAAATAAATCACCCTATTACGCCATGTTTAATTTCGACACTGGATTAGTTAGATTAATGAAGATGTTTATGCGATGTTGTTTGTCTGACTGTTATAAATTTATAATAATAAAATATATATAGGTTGTTTATGACATACCTCAGACCAATGAAAGTGTATAACGGTTGTTATGTTTCCGATTTATATACAACAAAATTGACAAAATTATTAGCATTACAATCTTACATTTAGAACACTAAAAACAATTCAACAACATTAATAACATGAAAACAAGAATTTAACTATAAAATTAAGAGTTTGAAGTAATGAGGGAAGAGAAATAGAAACCTGTAGGAAAAACTTGAGATGCTGAGGAGACTTCGAAATTTAACAAAAAATTTTTAATTGTCCTGATGAGGAAAACATCTGTTTTCGAAACGTTGGCAGCTGTAAATATGGAATAAAGGATCTAAGAACGAATCTCCTTTCTTCGTCTGAAGTATGTCATAAACAACCTATATATATTATATTATTATGAAGACATTGGATCATTTAATTTTTTTTCTAATACTCTTTATTGGATTTCAGTGTAACTATAACGTATTACAGCTATCATTATGATGTTCTAAATTTCAATGAATTCTATACAATTTTTTCATTAAATATACTCATTTTATTGTTTGTCAGATTGTACAATAAATCGTTCTTTCAGATTATGATTTAGTTTCAGAAACTGTCACAGATAAAAATAATTAAAGATCAAAAATGTATTTCTTTTTATTCAGAATCACCCTTGGATCTGTCAATGGCATTACTTTCGCAACATTCTTCACCGTCGATCCGGAATTCGTATTACGAGGTCGACGAGTATGAGTCCACGTCAGAAGAGTCATCGTCTTCAAATCTTTCATTGGCAGGAGATAATCTAGACTGCAGCATCTTAACAAGCATTAAAAGAGGAGAAAGGGTCTTACTGCCCTGCGAAATATGTAGAAAATCCTTCGACCGTCCGTCACTTTTAAAAAGACATATGAGAACACACACAGGTACATACATGATATCATACAGGTCGCATGGTGTGCTTTACGAATTCATAATTACCATACTAGTACCAATGTTAAGCATTCCTCAATTCCTCATGCTCACATGAGGAATTGAGAAATCGAGTGCTCACAAGTCGTGCAGTACCATATCAATTGTAAGCGAGGTGTTATACCAGTACTGCCGGCCAGTACTGCATCAACTGTCATCATAACACATTACTGGTTACCAGCAGTGAAATACCGTTTTAGAAAGTATACCGATATTCGGCATTATACATTTCCAGCACTGGTGCAGTACTTGTATACATTACTGGTTAAATATTAACGCAGCAAGCTTGACAACCATTGACGTAGTATTGGCCCTCTAGCAACTTTAAGCGTTGATTTACAAACGAACTTTGGAACATTTAATTCTTGAAATCTTTGATAATGTTTGGATTTCCTCTTTCAAATGATTTCAAAGATACTCCTGTTACCCCGGCCTCCGTATTTTCTATAATTCTTACATTTCAAGCAATGAATAAAATCCATGAGGTTCATGGCTAGCCAAAGCTTCGTGTAGAAAATAAGAGTTGGGGGTCAATTATGTATGTATACATTCGCAATCGTATTCACTTTCACCTTCGACTGTCATTTTTCCATTTTTAACGTTATTGATGACGTTTAATTCATAAACTATGGTTAAGATTCGTACTTCAGCCAGTTTCTAGAGAAATTAATTCAAAAATTGTTAAGCAATTCATATACATTTTATGTGAAAATCTTTCAGCGGCTCTCGTATCCCACATGTTACGCCCTTGACTGATAGGCAGATGGTTTCGAGTTCAAATCTCACTCTCTAAATTCCTTCAAATATAAAAATATATGCACTTATTTATTTATAAAGCATATGTATTAATAAAGTCTACATATATCTACTTCCTTTTTAGAATTAATTATTACTTCGCAAATAATAAATATACTAGAGTTTCGATTGTAGCAAGGTTTTGGTTCTGACCTTCGCTTGAATCGATATCCACCGAAACGTAAACAACAGGGCTGTGCCGCAATGTTGCGCAAGGTGACGCAGTTACAGCTAGGCCGTTGGGGTACTGCGCTTTATCGCCATGCTACTGTTTTGTCATGCGTAAGTCACCACGGCACATCCCCCGCGGCTCTTCTCATCCACAGCCGCATTCGCGGTGTAATGCTTGAAACAACCGAATCGAAATTGCTACAATCCAAAGTATAGTGTATTTATTAATTTTGTTCAGCAAAAAACTATTAAAAAATTAATAATGTTAAACAAAATTATTAGGTATATAATGTTTGCAAATTTTCAATCACTTCCTTGAGGAAAGTAAAGATATGTGCTTTTAAATAAATAAAAATCAATACAAAAGGAAATTGAGAGAAACAAAAGATGCTAAATTTAAATTCGCAAGCTGCTGCCAATTAGTCAAGAAAATTACCGGCGGGCTGCGGAGGCTATTGAAACATTTTGTTATTACCAATATAAAATGCTGTCATCCACCTTAGCTTATCTGATGAACTTCATCATGACGTTTAAATCTTCAAAATTCTCAAGTCGCGCGAATTAAAATTTGAAATTAAATGTGAATGCTTATATGGAAATACATAACTGACCCCCTGTAGCTGGATGTAAAAATGTGGTTCGCCCCATTTTCCTCGAAATCTACTGCCCGTAGTGAATAGATGCTTACAGTTCATAATATTTCACACAATGCGTGACGCTAAAATTATAGACTGCTATCTTCGATTTTGCTAACTTCCCTGGAAGGTTTTACAAAATTGGGTACTTTGTACATCAAGACTTATACTGATATTAAAATACATTTTTTCATCTGTTTCCAGAAAGTATGATAAGAACACTGATACAAGATTTAATTTCGGGAACGCCGAAATTTTGATTCAATAAATTATTAAATTTTAAGATAGAGCTTTGTGAATCAAAGGTATGGCAAATTGCATTGAGAAAGGGAGAACGCCCATTGTAAATTTTAATCACGTTTCATTATTTTTGTAATGAAAGTTCATTCATTGGGTACTAATTTGCAAAAGTTTTTATTTAGAATTTTCAAACAAGACAGAGACTCGTGAAAGAAATATTTGCTTCGGAAGGTACGGAATGCGATTAGAAATACAATTTTTCATTTAAAAGACCTTGATAATAATTCCAATTTCAAATATAATTGTTGAGCTTTATACAAAATTAATAACATTAACAGAAAATAAATTTGTTCGCGAAAAATATGATGAAGTTTTTTTTTTCTTTTTTTTTTAGCTTCTAATGTGTCCCCTAAGAGTTTACATTGTTCTTGTATCTCTTCCCTATTCCTTTTTACACACACCCCACACCCTTACTTGGTGGAGGGAGGGGGACCTACAGTTTAAGGTGGGTTCCGAACCACCAAGAGCAACAGCCTTAAGTACTTAGAGAACCTTTTTCTCTAGAGGTGCCGCTCGCACGACTCTCCGGAGATGAACAACTCCCTTCCTAGGCAAGTGTTCACCGCATGGGCCACCGAGGCTCCTCCAGAGTGCGAGGCGGGAATCGAACCCGCAAGCCGACGGAGTGGGTCTAAAGTCTATGCCTTAACCCCCACGACCATCGTCCCACTTATATGATGAAGTTAAAAAGTCATTTTTTCCGTGAAAAACACATTAATAATATACTACATCAGAAATAGAGTTCGACAGGTCTTTACGCGAAGATCAGTGTTGTAGTTTGTGATGTACGATATTTTATTTAAAGTTAGTATGTTACGAGACTGTAAGGCCATATGAAAATGTCATATGCCATATGAAAAGTCGTGATGTTTATAATACCTTTGATTGTGAAGACATACGACTGACGTGGCACTCATCTGCTTGGCTGTGATTAATAATCACTTTGAAATTTCTGAAACCTTGTTTTTTCTTCCAAGTATAAGAAGCGAAGATATTCACCGGATGTTTCCAGCTCCATAGAAATTCAGTTGTACTGTGCGGGTGGGTTAAGAAGAGTTTAAGAGTGACAAACCATGGCATGCGGACCACCTGGAAAAATCAGAGAGGCAATAAATTTGAATATTCTCAAAAATTGTTTTTTCTCCTAAGGATAAGAATAGAAAATTTTCACCGAGTCTTTCCAGCTGTATGAAATTTAGTTGTACTGCGTGTGTGGATTGAGAGGGATTTGTGAAAATGACAAACCACGGCCTGAGGAGGGGGTTAAGAATGATAATCGATAGCCCGAGGACCACCAAAAATAACCTAGAGGCAATAACTTCAATTTTTCCAAACAATTGTCCTTTTTCCGAAGTATAAGAAGAGAAAACATTCAGCAAATCTTTCCAGCTTTATAGGACTTAGTATTCCCCATTGGTCCATTGGTGGGTTGAGGGGGATGTTACAATGAGTACCCACAGCCTGAGGAGTACGTGAAAAAATCAAAGAGGCAATAACTTTAAATATTCTGAAAAATTGTTGTTTCTCCCAAGGGTGAGAAGAGAAAATAGTCGTCCAATCTTCGCAGCTGTATAGTTTTTAGTTGTAATACGTAGATAGGTCAAGGGCGGTGTCATTTGACAGTTCATAGTCTGATGAACACCTTAAAAAAGCAGGAAGGCAATAGCTTTGAATATTCTGAAAAATTGTTCTTTTTCCCGAAATATAAGAAATGAAAATATTCACTGAATGTATCCAGCTGCTTAGAATTTAGTTGTACTGCGTGAGTGGGTTGAGAGGGGTGTTAGAATGCAAATTCATAGTCTGAGGACCACTTCAAAAAATAGAGTGCCAAAAAATGATTATTTTGGAATTTACCTTCATTTTCGAATGGTAAGATGGATAAATATTCCCGGAATCTTTCCAGCTGTATAGAATTAGGCGGTACTTTATAGAGGCGTATCTGACTACGTGGGTGGGTTCACGAGGGTGTTACGATGACAATCCCTTGTTTAGGCAAGGGATAGTCATTCTGTCACCTGAACAGATATGTTACCCTAAGAATGAGATGGATAAATATTCCCTAATTTTTCCACCTTTATAGAAACAAATCTTACTACGCGC